>CALYLW010001150.1:0-126618 GCA_944989445.1 Ampullaceana balthica
GGCATGTAGCTGCTGACGTAGTTTTATATGAAGACACGTGTGCGTATATTGATGCTGGTAAAGTGAGGTAGAAGCTGTTGGTTTAGTTGTATTTGTATATCAAACTTTGACTGCGTGTGTTAGTGCTGGGAAAGTGAGATAGAAGCTGGTGGTTTATTTTCGTGTTAAGTATTGGGAGAGTCTATTTAGGTGTGTATTTCGAATACATAACCGTCGTAAAAGGCAGTGAATACTGTTGATCATTAAAAAATATATTTTTTCTTTTCGCGCGGCTTACATTATTGAAGAAACGGCTGCTGACTCATATTTTCTCAGATATATAAAAGGTAAAAATTAATAAATACATTTGTACTCTCTCTTATTTTGAAATTAGAAAAGTTATAAATATAGTCTTATGAACATTTTTTTTTAAATTATAAAATATGGACAAACACTAAATTCCTTACTAAATAGTAAAAATACTCAGAAAAGTTAACATGACTAAATAAATATTCTGCAAATTTGAAAAAAAAATCTAGAAGCGATAAAATTGTTTGCACAATTTAAAACACAAATTAATGACGCTCTTTCGGTGTTCAATAGTCTCAAAACAAATAAAGTACATTCTGACCATAAGACCACCTCTGCCCCTACACAAATGAATTCGAATGGGCGATTTATATGTCATGCTACAAGGATATATTATTCCTTGTCCAAAATAAAAAAAAATAATTATTGTTTTTGTTGTAAATTTGTTGCTACTTACAGTGCTGGTGATGATTCCACAATAGATAAGATCGAAATACCTAACACAACCGTACGATGTTTATGCATTTTGAAATGAATTTAAAAAGAATCAAGATACTAGTTTTACATTAGTATCAGTTCTTCTATTTTAGTATACGATTTTTTCATTCATTTATTTTATGTTTAGTATTCTACCATAATATTCAGTAAAATTGTTACTTTTTAACTTTCCTCAAAAAACTAAAAACAATTTAAATCATACTTAACTCATTACAACAAACTCTTCCGTTGACATCTTAGTGTACCTGAACATTACTTATGATTTATCTCCTTTAGATTCTCAATTAAATAATTAAATCGGTATTATATTTACCCCATTCATTAAAAACACGTGTCTTTTCTGTATATCCTTCTACACAGTCACGTATACACACCATATTAGTCTGAGTGCAGCTACCATCACCAGTACAGTGGTAACAAGCTGAAAAGCAATCAAGTTGTTAATGGACAGAATTATGAAATATTCTTATACTATTCTTTTTTATATACTTAATTTGTACTTTACACTTTTTCTTTCTGTTATTTTGCTTATATGGAATGTCGTAATAATTTGTCATTAAAAGCTATTGACTTTTGCCTTGCATTGTTATGTAGAGGATAAGGTGAGATATGTTGTAACCATTTTTATTTTTTACTTAATAAGTTTGAATTGGCATGATAGCTTGAAACAATTTTATCATTTATGATCATTTAATTTGTATGTCTAGATATATAGGCACACATTTTGAAAGAGTCTGTGTTTAGTCAACCCTTTTCCCCCCACTCACTTGTAACAGCAAAGCTTATGAAATAAGCTCGTGATGAGAGAGATTAATTTCAAACAAATCTTTACGCTACCTTCAAGACGCCTATAGAGATACACAATGACTTGTAGGTCTTGAAGAAACTGTTAAAATAACAAGTCATTACTGGTGAGATTACACAGTTTGAACCAAATGAACAGTGTACATATACTTTGTTCACAAGATGGTCCAGTGAGCCCTCTCCCACAGCCTTCGGTACAAAACTTCGTGTAACGGTCACAAATGGTCAGATTGCGCGTGTCCGAACACTCTGTTTTGGGAATGCACGAAATCTCACGGTTCACAATGTGTAGTTCAGAGGTTAAAAATATAATTTTTTTTTAAAAGCCAGGACTGAGGAAAGGTGGGTGAAAACATTTTTTATATATTACTAGATAGACCCGCGGCGTAGCATACGCCGCAAACTTGCTCATCATAGACAGTGCAAAGAACGGTGGGGGGGGGTGAGAGTACGGACACAAAAGCAGCACCAAGTAGTGAAAAAAAAAGCGAATAAACGTGGTCACATGCTCACTGAGGTTGTTTTACCCGCCCCCCCCCCTTTATTACTACCATCCCTTAAACATAAACTGTGATTGGCCGACAGTAGCGAGGGTTAGTCATGTTTAGGGTTGTTAATTGCGTGTTTTTTTGCGTGCAAACCGATATCGATTATGTAACTCCGATTTTAAACCGATTATTGTTTAATAGCTTACTTCATATAAATTAGGGGTTGTACCGGATTTCGCCTGCGGCTCTGGCAAATCCTGAATCCAGCCAAATTTACAAATCGGACTCCGGCAGAAATTTGCTTCATAAATCCGACCAAATGCGGCCTGCCGGGTTTGCGATAAAATTAGGGCTGCGGAAATTAACGATTAATTTCTTGATTAATCGGTAAAAAAATTTTATCGAGTAAAATTATTTTAATCGATAAAAATTCGAATAAAATTAAAGAAAATATTTATATTTTAATTTTTTTATCAATAAATAATTAATTATTAATAATAATATTTTTTTTTAATGTACAAACTTCTCCCGCGTAATATTATAATTTATTTTATCAATTTGTATGGACCGGCAGACGTCAACTAAAAAATGGCTGACCGCATCAGCGCATTTAAATTTAAACATATAAGTGGAAATGTTGAGCAATAATTTTGTTTTTTAAGCTAACTGCAGATGGCAAAGTCGAAGATGGTAAAAAAGTTTACTGTGTTCACTGCCATAAACAATTCTCTTTTAAAGGATCAAATACACCGCTGACGTACCACCTTCATCACAAACAACCGATCAAGTATCAACACATTGTCATAAAATTTAGTTCAAAATATTCTTAATTTTCAATGTCTGTGAGACAGGGGAAATAATCAATGAAATAAAAAAGTCAATTACCTGTTTTTGTTATCTCCCTTGAAATGTTCAGTTTAATGACGTCATAAATTTCTATTTGGCTTTAATCGAAATTAACGATTAAATAATCGTTAATTTTTCAAAAATTAACGATTAAATTTATATTAATCGATAACAGCCCTAGATAAAATATATATTAATTATAGCTCCGGCTCCGGCAAATCTGGAATCCGGCAATTTTTGCAAATCTGGTTTCGGATCCGCCGGATTTCACTTCATAAATCCCGCCGAATCAAATTGGATTATAGGCTTGGGAAATTTAAAACCGATTATCAGTTTCAGTTCCAATTATCGTTTAACAGTCTTAGTCATGTTGGAAAAAAGGGGAAAAGAACGGGCAGAAACAAACATTTTTAAAAAATAATAAATTTGTTCCCGTTGGGGTTTGTTCCCAGGACTTTCCGCGTGCAATTCGGACGCGATAACCACTACGCTACAAATCATATGTTATTCTGTGAAGGAAAACTCAACTGTACTGCAAGTGAACGCAATAAGCTTTTTTGCCACCCACTCCCCCCCCCCTTTTTTTTCCTTTTCATCCCACCACGCTTGCTATTACCTTAATACAGCCATGGCATACTCTTACCTCATGAAATATCGCCCTCCTTGCAAAAAGGTGTTGCCAATCCTGACCTATATTCGTATGTATGTATGTATATACTTTTTTCAGGGTTGAATAATCGCACAAGTTAAAAGTTTTTATGTAAGGAAAAAAAACAACACATTTATTGTCTTCTAAAGATCAACACCTTCGTTACAAATATCACTGTGGAATCCCGGTACACATCCATCTTTACAAAAGCCTTGACCTCGGCTACATATACCTGACTCATTGCAGTTTGGACTAAATGGGGGAGTTCGATTATTGATTGCTATTAGTTTATTGATATATAATTGAAAAAAAATGTTTAAAAAACTGTAACTGAAATCGTCATTCTATTATACATCACAGTCAAACACTAACGATATTACTAAGCGAAAATCCTGGCAAAGTAAATTAAAAAACTCTACGGTGATTATTCTATAAAGACCTAATACAGATAAATTATATTGACTTTCACAATAAATGTCGTAAACCACTAAGGTAAGTAGTTTTAAGAGTAAAATAAGTAGCTTCACAAAATTAAAACAAAAAAACAAAAACAAAAAACAACAATAGTTCAAGTGAATGAATAAACAAAAAATTCTGTAAACACGCTGCTGAGGTCCAAATATTAAACGCTTAAGTTATTGATCTAACAAGCAACTTACCGCAGTCAAAACTTTTAACAAACCGCTCACCGATGACAACACTTTTAACAAACCACTCACCGAGGTCAACACTTTTAACAAACCACTCACCGAGGTCTACACTTTTAACAAACCACTCACCGAGGTCAACACTTTTAACAAACAACTCACCGAGGTCAACACTTTTAACAAACCACTCACCGAGGTCAACACTTTTAACAAACAACTCACCGAGGTCAACACTTTTAACAAACCACTCACCGAGGTCCACACTTTTAACAAACAACTCACCGATGACAACACTTTTAACAAACCACTCACCGAGGTCAACACTTTTAACAAACCACTCACCGAGGTCAACACTTTTAACAAACCACTCACCGAGGTCCACACTTTTAACAAACCACTCACCGAGGTCCACACTTTTAACAAACAACTCACCGAGGTCCACACTTTTAACAAACAACTCACCGAGGTCAACACTTTTAACAAACCACTCACCGAGGTCAACACTTTTAACAAACAACTCACCGAGGTCTACACTTTTAACAAACCACTCACCGAGGTCAACACTTTTAACAAACAACTCACTGAGGTCAACACTTTTAACAAACAACTCACTGAGGTCAACACTTTTAACAAACAACTCATGACAACACTTTTAACAAACCACTCACCGATGACAACACTTTTAACTAACAACTTACCGATGACAACACTTTTAACAAACAACTCACCAAGGTCTACAATTTTAACAAACAACACACCGAGATCAACACTTTTAACAAACAACACACCGAGATTAACACTTTTAACAAAACAACTCACCGAGGTCAACACTTTTAACAAACAACTCACCGAGGTCAACACTTTTAACAAACAACTCACCGATATCAACATTTTTAACAAACAACTCACCGAGGTCAACACTTTTAACAAACAACTCACCGATATCAACACTTTTAACAAACAACTCACCGAGGTCTACACTTTTAACAAACAACTCACCGAGGTCAACACTTTTAACAAACAACTCACCGAGGTCAACACTTTTAACAAACAACTCACCGAGGTCCACACTTTTAACAAACAACTCACCGATGACAACACTTTTAACAAACAACTCACCGAGGTCAACACTTTTAACAAACAACTCATGACAACACTTTTAACAAACCACTCACCGATGACAACACTTTTAACTAACAACTTGCCGATGACAACACTTTTAACAAACAACTCACCGATGACAACACTTTTAACAAACCACTCACCGATGACAACACTTTTAACTAACAACTTGCCGATGACAACACTTTTAACAAACAACTCACCGAGATCAACACTTTTAACAAACAACTCACCGAGGTCAACACTTTTAACAAACAGCTCACCGAGGTCTACACTTTTAACAATTACATAAATCAATTCAAGAAATATCTTAAACAACTTAAAGACGCTGATGGCCACATTAACAAAAGAAACAATTTTCCTATACACCCAGAGCCCCCAATAAGTATACAACCACGAAACTGACCAATTCTTCAACCAATTAAAGTATTTCATTTGAGATTAAACTGTGATATAGCAAGCAAAAAACTGAGACGTACCATCTAAACGTTTGTCACAGTCGGATTCATAGTAACCCGCAGGACACAAGCAGGTGATGTTTTGACTGTTACATGGGATGGGAGCTGCAAGGAAGACGATATCACGATGACATAACGTGTCCTTATAGATGCATGTGAGTAAACAAAAAAATACGGGTGGGGGGATTCGTTTGCCGACACTCGTGATGCGAAGACGCATTAAGGCTTTCAGTGCAACTGAAACAAAGATGCTACCCTTGCCAGCATATGAGAATATTAAATTTATAAGAGCTACAATCATGTAAATGTAACATACATACATAATATATTTTACTGTTGAATGATATTTAGATAGCACACTTATTCCATCCACTCTATTTTTTTTAGTCCCATAACCTCTTTTCGAGGTCGTAGGGGGTTCTAATGTTTCCATTAGAACATTCATCGGCTCAGTAGACCTTGGTGGCACCCATCCCTCTCCAGGTCAGCGGAGGACTTTCTTAGCGTTAGTCATTCATTAACATTTTTATAGTGGCTTTAACGTGGGCTCGATCCCAAGACCCTCAGCTTGTGAGGCGAGCGCACTATTGACTTCGCTATCCAGCCGCCATCCATCCACTCTTCCATCAACATATTCGTCACCTATAGATACAACCATTAAGCCAAACATCTACCCATCAACCTTATCCACCCATCTATATCCACCAATCAACCTTTCGCCAAACTATTCACCCACCCATCCTTACTTCTAAATTTGAATCTGTTGTTCAAGATGTTATAGAACTATTCCTCTTTATAATGTTTCATCGCAAAAAATTAATTCAGATAGTTCTGCTTTTTTAAAAGAGGTCGTAATTTTTTAAATTATTTTTTTTGGAGTATTTTCTTTCATGGTGATTATATATTAACGTCCTCAACCTTTTATTGTTTACCTACCCCGCTAAAATAAACGATAATTAACAAAAGAAAAAGAAAACATTTTTTTTTAAACTTTAGTTCTCTTTGTTGTTCTAGCTGTTAATTTGTTGACACTGTTTTTCTGATTGACGTTTTTCTACTACTAATGGTTTCTTTAGTTGTTAATTGACTTTTAGCTTACCGTTTCCATAGTTGTTTTACTTTTTAGTCCATATTCTGTTTGTAATTTTCTCATTTTTCTTATTATTTGAAGTGTTAAGAGAAGTTGATTACTCTAATGTAAAAATGTTATATTTATAATGAAACATAAAATAAAAACAACCCTGTAAAAACAAAGTTTTTGACTATAAATCCCTTATATATTAGACAAAACTAAAAGTATTGATTATGTTCAAACGCGGCAAACATTTACAGACTGAAACCTAATAACCTCACCTGGCTTTAAAACCGAGGGAAGGGGGGACGGGGGTGTGGACATCTATGGGTGGCGTCAACGTTTGAACTCAACTGGCACGTGAAAAAAGCAATAACAAACTGTGAAATTGAATTACTGATGTTATATATCGATAAACTAAAAATGCATTAATTTAATTACGGTATTTCTAAATTAGAATTATTTGCTTTATGATATGTATGCTTACGACCTTGCTCTTGGTTCTTCTATCCTCTAGTGTTTCAAGGTTTAATGATTTACTAATGGTGTTATTCTTGTCAGTTTTGAATATTCTCCAGTAAAGAATATGGAAAATTTGTTCTAGTTTATCAATGCTTTCTTTGGTGGATGGGTCCCATACAGAAGATGCATATTCTAGTACAGGTCTCACCACGGTGAGGTATCATTTTAGTTTTATATTATTATTACATTTGTTAAAGTTTCTTTTTAAAAAGCCTAAGGTTTTGTTTGATTTTTTAATAACTTCATTGACATGATAGTTTCTCATTTATTAAGACTCCTAAGTATTTTGCATCTTTAGTTTGGGTCAGTTCTTTTCCATGATTGAAATATTTTGAACTTATTTGTTTCTTTTTCTTTGTTACTCTTAACAGTTGACACTTTTCTGTGTGGAAAGACATACTCCAGTTAGTTTCCCATTTTATCTAAGTCTTTTTGTAACATTTTGCTATCTTGTTCTGATGTAATTGTTCTATAGATTATAAAATCATCAGCAAATAACCTAACTTTTATTCCTTTTGAGATTTTGGGTAAATCATTTATATAACTTAAAAAGAGTAAGGGACCTAGCACAGTTCCTTGTGGAACTCCTGAGTTAACCTTTATTGGAGAAGATTTAGATCCATTTATTATTACAGTTTGCTCCCTGCCTAAAAGGAAGTCTTGGATACAGTGATGTAAGGGACCTGAGATTCCAAAGTAGTTAAGTTTTTTAAGTAAACTAAGGTGGTGAACTTTGTCAAATGCTTTTGAGAGGTCTAGTAATAGTGTGTCTATTTGATCATTATTGTCTAAGCCTTTTGATAGTTCATCTATTAAACCTATTAATTGTGTTTCACACGATCTGTTTTTTCTAAAGCCGTTTTGATGTGGGCATAGGGCATTATATTTTTCTAGGTGTTAACTATTTTACTATATATTATGTGTTCTAGTAATTTACAGGTGATACTAGTAAGTGATACAGGTCTGTAATTACCAGGGTCTGATTTATCACCTTTCTTAAAGAGTGGAGTTTCGTTAGCTAATTTCCAAACCTTGGGGCACTTTACCCTGGTTTAGAGAGACAAAATTTCGAAGTTAATATAAGGGATTTAATAAACAACCCCGTATTTAAACAACCCCGTAAAAACGAAAGTTTTTGACTATAAGTCCCTTATATATGAACATAACTAAAAGTGTTGATTATGTTCAATATAATACCTATCGCGTGACACATATTTACAGACTAAACGCGACTAAACTCGCTTGCTGTAAACACGAAGATTTGGTCGTGGATGGCAGGTGTGAACTCCAATGACCCGTAAAATGTAAACAAAAAGAGACTGCCATGTAGAGTTACATAAGGATAAACTAAAAATGCATTAATTTAATTATGGTACGTTCAATCGATCTGAAATTTTGATACAATGCATTGTTAGGTAACATTAGCCTATGTTCAAAATTTCAGCTCGATAGAATCTTGGGAAGTGTCTCATTTTTACTTTTGTTTTTCCGCCCGCGAACGAGATGACGGCAGACAAGATATCGAAGTTAATATAAGGGATTTAATTTAAAAAAAGACCCGTAAAAACAAAGTTTTTGACTATAAATCCCTTATATATGAGACATAACTAATAATATTGATTATGTTCAAACGCGGCAAACATTTATAGACTGAATCTATCTTAACTACCCTTGGCTTTATAACCGGTGACGGGAAAGGTCTGGTCACCGATTGCTGGACCGAGCTCAGCGTGGCGCATAAAATGTAAACAAAAGCACGCCGGTACATCGACGGATGGCGTCAACGCGTGACTGAACTGTCACGTTAAAAAAAACAGTGAAATTGAATTACATATGTTGTATAGGGATAAACTAAAATTGCATTAATTTAATTACGGTACGTTCGATCGATCTGAAATTTTAATACGATGCATTGTTAGGTGACACGAGTTATATGTGCCAAATTTCAGCTCGATGGCATCACTGGAAGTGTGTCATTTTTTACTTTTGTTTTTTCGCCCGACCGACGTAAGCAGAGATCACGACAGACAAGATTTTAAAGTTAATATAAGGGATTTAAAAACATATTTTTTAAAGATTTTTTTTTAAGAATCATATTAAAATACTAAAGGGCACTGAAGTTCTAATGTCCAATTCTTCGGGGCCAGGGGCCCCAAATTTCTTTTTTCGTATATGTTTAAGATATTATTTCTCATGCACTTTACAACAATCTTGGGAAATATATCCATGATGAAAATAAATTAAAATGAACAGGTTTTTTAAATTGACATCTTACACCAAATGGGCCCTGGTGCCCCTAATGGTAATTTTTTCCTTCATTAGCTATATAAAAATAGTTTAAGCATTGGATGATGGGATAGATAATTGATCTTGACCGATCTTTGTATATAAAAACTTAAAAATCTATATTAAATTACTATAGCACACTGAACTCCTAATGTCCATTCTCTCGGGGCTGAGGGCCCCAAATGTCTCTTTTTAGAAAACGTTTAATATTTTATTTTCTATTCAATTTTTAAAGATCTTGAGAAGTATAAACAAATGCATGCATTATGAAATTGATTGAAATTGGTATGTTTTTCGAACTAACATCTTGCAATGAATGGGCCCAGGGCCCTAAATGTCGTTTTTTGCTAATGCGAGTTATATAAAAATTAGTTTATGCTTTGCTATGGAGTAAATTGTTGTCTCTTAACCAAAACTTTGTATACAAAAAACTTTATAGTAGCCCATAATAAAAAAAGATATGGCATTGAACTCCAAATGTTCATTCCTTTGGGGCCGGTGGCAGCAAATGTTTTTGTTTTTTTGTGTATACCTTAAGATATTTTTTCCCACTCAACTTTTAACCATCTTGAGAAATTTATCCACGATGAAACTGAATTTAAATGAACTGGTTTTTTTAATCTACATCTTGAACCGAATGTCGCCCCCCCCCCAATGTAGTTTTCGTCTATATTAGCTATATAAATATATTTTAAGCGTTAGATGATGAGAAAATAACTGTATTTTGACCATACTCATTATATACAAATTTAAGAGGACCATATTAAATTACTATAGGGCACTGAACTCATAATGTCCATTCCTCGGGGCTGAGGGCCCAAAATGTTTTGTTTTTTTAACTAACGTGTAATATTGTATATTCCCCATTCAATTTTACGCGATATTGAGAAACATAGATACATATTAATAATATTGTTATGAAATTGATTGAAATGAACGTTTTCTCGAACGTCATAAGTAAACTGACAGGCCCAGGGACCCTTTATGAATAAGAAATGAAAGTATGTAAATATGTATGATTGTCCTGTATAGCTTACTACACCATTTATCGGATCGATTTGAAACTTTGGAAATTGTTGAGTACGCTCCCAATTACTACTTTTTCCCCCTCAGCCATCTTTTTGCAATAACAGATACTTTAGTAGGCTTTATGATGATGTACTCAGTACTCAATAGACAATAGACACTTATAACGTTATGAGTGACATCATCGGGTTTGATACCTTAGTCACACTAAGTTTAGATCTCTGCAGATTTACTTCTACTTCTATATCAGATTAAAAATTAAAGAAATTATTTTTTCTTATCTTAGGTTTAGGACAGTTAATTTTGTGGTTATTCCCATGGAGCCAGTCAATGATTTGTCTTTGTTTTTACTAAACTACCGTTGTGTTAAGTGTTCTTAAGATATATACTATTGATGCTGAGTGTTGGCAAAACAAAGGCAAAGGCTGGGAGCCAGCATGTGCCGTAAACTATACCATGGTGACGAACATGCTTCCTCTACCACACCCTCTGCTTATACACTACACTCAAAATAAAGGCCTATTTAATTTTATTTTTCAATGGCCATACTCAAACGTCATACTTTTTAGAAGGTAACGCACACCGTTCACACACTCAGGGCCGGCTTTAGGGAATTGGAGACCCTAGGCGAAGTGAATTTGGTGGCCCTAAAGGTAAAAGAAAAATAATAAATAAATACGGAGAGAGTAAAATTACACAATTAATTAAAAACTACCTGTTTTTATATCTAAATCAACAAATAATTGAAATTTATACAACCATGGTCGTGCATATGTCGTAAACCTTCAACAAAAATAAAAATTTTGTGCTTTGATGGCAGCAAAGTCTGCAATAAATTTTTAATAATCCAGAGACAGGTGGTCGAGTGGCAGCGCGCTCGACTGGCGTACCGATGTTCATGGGTTCGAATCCATGTGAAGGCAAGGATTTGTTCCCGGGGCCTTAATCACCCATCTCCGAATGGGTACCTAACACTAGTTAGGCCGCTGGGTAATGCGTGGAACCCACAAAGCCGTTGCCTGTGAACGCTGCATCACTTGCCAACAGATCATCTGTCATGGTCTGTGGACGCAATTATCTTCTGCATAGAAGGAGCGTCTGTATAGATAAGATAAGATAAGACTGGACGATATCTCGTTCGATAGATATCATTACCAGACTGTTCGATAGATATCATTACCAGACTGTTCGATAGATATCATTACCGGACTGTTCGATAGATATCATTACCAGACTGTTCGATAGATATCATTACCAGACTGCTGATAGATATCATTACCAGACTATTCAGGTGTTCTTGCGTCATAGTCGTTCTCAAATAGTTTTTTTTGTTTTATTAATTTCAACTTGGAAAAACTTTCCCCCGATGCAAAAGTAATCGGACTTGTCAATGATATACTAAGGGCTATAGCGACACTTGGAACAGCAGTATTCAAACACTGATCATGATTAAAACGTAAAGAATCAAGAGAAGACGAAACAGTATCTGGAACAACGTTGGAAAATATTTGCGATTCCCTGCATAAATCCTGCGGATCAATAATCTGAACCAGATGCATCGGTGAGCGCAATATTCATATCCATGCACAATTTCATCAAATCATTTTGGTCGAATTCTGCAATTTCTTTTTTTTTGAGTTGTGCAGAAAACCAAAAAGACCAAGTAAAGTTCCATTTGCTCAAAACGTGCAGTCAATGACATAACTGCTAGATGTAACAAAACATTTATAAATTCCACTCGATATTTTTCCTTTGAATCTGTCAATGATTATATCTATGCTTTCATAGGCGAACTGTTTGTGCACTTTCTGTCGTCTCAAGATTGTGGCAGCTGGAAATATGATTTCATCTGGTTCCAACTCTAATTCTTGGGCCAATTCTGTGGCCGAAATTTGAGCAGATACAAATCCATTTTCTTTGATTTTTTTATGAAATCGGTTGCACTTTTTATACATTCCCGTGCAATGGCAAATTGCATGTCTTTCGATTGCATCAATTTGCTGATCATATTCATTTGAAACAATAAATCGTACCAGATGCTTAAAGTTCAGTCCTTGCTTTTGGATCGTTGACACTTCCACCAATGCATCGTACACTCTTGCTGTTTGATAACGAACAGCTTTAACAGTATCGATCCTGTATTACCAGCGTGTATCGGAAATTGGCTTTACTCTCAGAATTTGTACATGAGTTTTCTAGATCATTCATCTCTGTGTTGAAGCACTAAACGGAACATAAATTTGATACAAAACTCCAAAGAGTGTCGCTGCAACCACTGAAGATTTCGCCCATTCTCCAAGAATTAGATTGAAACTGTGACATCCACATAAAATGATTTCGGATTGAGTTCAAGTAGACTTTTTTTGTACACCCCGATTGCAGCCTTTCGTATTCACTCCGTTATCATATCCTTGGCCTCTGCAGTTCTGGAAACATGAATTTAGATCTTCAAGCTTTTTCAAGCATGCTTCCGCGAGACCTAAACCAGTGCTGTCGACGACAGCCATGAATTCCACAAAATATTTATTTATTTCCACTGGCGAACTCACAATGCTGCATATTCGCAAAAATCTTAGTCATTTGTTCTTGGTGACCAGCATCAGGTATGCAGTCGAAAATAATATTTCGCATTTTGAACATTATTTATAATTTTGTGAAGGCGGCATCACCGATCAGATTAACTACCTCATTTTGAATTATTTTGACCAGGTAATGATCATGAATTTCTTTTTTTTTAATACGTCTTAAACGATCTTCTAGGCATGAATCGTACATTCCTAACAATTCAACCAATCCCCCAAAAATTACATTGTCTGGTTGAAACAATCGATCCATTATATTTTGCTACTTACAACAGCATTTAACTTTTAAATATTAAATGTTTACTACTTAAAACATTTGATATTCAACAGTTGCATATTTAGCGTAAATTTAGGTTATACGTTTGTCAATCTTCTGAAAATGTGTCTGGACAGATGAATTTAAATTTAAATTAAAAATTATTACAATTCAAACATATACTGTTTAAAAATAATCAGCGGGTCAATGTTGTCATAGACTCTTAGTTCGCTCTTTAAATATATTTTTTTTCATATGAGTCCTGTGCGAGACCCCCACTAATCGGAGGCCCCAGGCGGCCGCCTAGTTTGCCTATGCCTAAAGCCGGCCCTGACACACTCAAACATAAAACATCAAATCCATGTAGTACGTAGTAATAAATTAGTGTAACAGTGACTTTGTTGCTTGCAACAAGGATCTTAATTAAGACTAAATAAAAATTCATGCATGCATTCAAGTGTCATACAGTTGCTACGGTTTATTCCGCTGTTTATTATTGCAAAATAATGATTAAATACATAGACTTTGTGTTTGAAAAAGCATGTGCACCTTAAAATGCTGTCAAAAATTACAATTATTATTAATTATCATCATTATGATTATGGCATGTTAAATATTATAATGATTAACATTGACATTACACGTTTAATGTAGGCTTAAGTACGACACAGTACGTGAACTGAAAGGTAAAACGTGTAAATGTATGTTAAAAAGTCAAGAAATGGGACAAATATTTATATAAATGCAGAATTTTAACAATTAACATTAAAATTGTGAAACAAATGATAATTATTCATGTAGTGTATTTTGAAATGAAACACCGGAAACTAAATACTAAATATGTAAACAAGAGTGACAAGACACGTCAAAAAGTATTATGACATTTCAACAAATTAGACAAATATCTTTTTTGTTTGCTTAGTTAATTATTTAAATTGAATAGAAATTAAATCACTCAGTTCTTTAGTGTTGTAATTTTATATGGTAGTTAGTACTTGACTTAGTAATAGAATAGTAAGCCTATATAAGTATATAAATAGGCCATTTAGTCCTTATCTTATCTGTTTACAGACGCTCCTTCTATACAGAAGATTATTGCGTCCTACGCTTATCTATGGTCTGTTACTATTACTATTTCTATTTACTATTACTATTAGTAATAGTTTAGTATTACTATTACTATTACTGTTAAATATTAGCAGTGACTGTTAGTGGTTACGACTTAAGTTAAGGCAGGGATGACATTGACTTAATTGAGTTCAATAATTTGACTATTGACATGGCCATGGTCAATTGAAAATGTGACATTATACAAAATTCATGTTCATTTAATTATAATAATAATTACTTGACATTTTCTGTTAAGTGTCAGAGGACAGGTTTGATGCACTAAAACATTATCGTCAAAAACACGATTTAAGGCAAGGATGTGTTTTTGAAAAGTGAAAATGTAAAGTTAAGGATCAGTCACTCTTTACTCTTTGGCTTTTTAATAATTATTAATTTTACTAGTCTTCAGTAGATTTAATTAACTAAATAGTAAATATTGAATGCCAGCGCATCTTCAATATTTTAAAAGGTTTTGTTTGTTTATTTAAAAATCATTATTATTTTATTTGAAGTAAATTGAGAGACATTATAAATTTAATTAAAAATGAACTAATTTGTAATGTTAATTTTGATACAAAAATCTATAAAAATTATTTAGTATAATAATTACAATATAAACTATATTTAAATATTTTAAATTTGAGACTACAGTTAGAAGTTAAAGACAAGGCTAGAGACAGAATAATAACTATTTTATCGTTATTTTATGTATTAACAATTCAATGACAGAGTATAATCCAATGGCGGCGGGCGGAATGGGACTAAATACTAAGTAATTTTTAATATAATCTTTAGTTATTAACTTTTTTTAAAAACCTTTCTTCACACTTCAACTCAATCATAAGTACCACTTCCTCTAATCGGTACTTGTTTTTAAATCTGACCACCAACAAAATTCTTTCTTTAGTATGAACTGTTGGAAACCCTGCGATACTTAGGCTATTACTACTAGATGGCTATGGTCACTATGGACAATGGACTTCTACCACTTCAACGATGAAGATTGAATAAATTAATATTAAAATCATTAATGTAATTAAAATAAATGTTTTTATTATTTATATATATATAACATGACAAGGAGTCCCGTTGTGGCGTTTATTTGGTTCCTTTATAGATTTCCATGACCGCTCGTTGACCGCAAAATTTAATACCAAAAAAATTTAGTTATTTTTTTGGTGGTCGGAAAAAAAACAAGTACCCTTTAATCTTCTGGGTATTGAAATATGATACAAAATAGTATAAGTAGCTTTTCTTTAAAATATTTAAATATTTTACAGTTAAATTATACTTTTTTGTTTTTGTTTTCAAGCTTGTCCTTGTGTTTAATTACAGAAGTAAACACAGCTCAGATAAAAAGCTATCATGACAATATTGTGTTGTTTTTTTTTAATGGTGTTTTAAGCATGAATTATACAAGATTCAGGTCTTATTAAAAAGTCATAAACCTGTATATTGTATGCTTAAAACTCGACTCTAATTATATTTTGAATAATAAATCATATTTTTATAAAATGTTTATCATCTAAATGATATTTTTGTGCCATTTCAGGAAATAAAAGAGAATAGATAAATCTTATCACTATCATGACGAATCTTCAAATTTTAAGCAGGATTTACATCATTCAAGTATATATAAGTAAGAAATATAATTTAAATGGGTCTTTGGTTATGCCTGAGTTGAAAATTGCTGCTGGCAAGCAAATTAATTACATCTGCATATGTAGTTTTACCATATGAAAATAAAATAAATTATTTTGCATTGAAGTGCAACTGATGTTATGGGTAAATAGATTACTTGCCTATTCCAAATAAATTGTTCCAGACTACAAAATGTCACAAAGATTACTATTTTTATTATGCTAAGTTTAGAAAAAAACAATTTTTTTCATATGTTAGAGATTTCCTCAATTTTTTCTTCAAATTTTTGTTCACAAACTCATGACTTACGTTTAATTTTGTTTTGTTTTAAATTTATATTTGGGCTACATATAGAACAGTATGTTCTAATATGTTCTAACTACCAAATGTAATGTTGACAGGCTTCCTTTACTGTCAAGACATCAAGTTATTGGGGTTGGAATACAAGCAGTCTGTAACAAAGTGTGCAAGTGGATTCTTAAACTATATGGATAAAATAGTTTATAAAAGCATTATTAACTTTACCCAGCCAAGTAATGAATACATTTTTTCAACATTTTTTATAAAAGAAAGGACTGACAACGATTTCAGAATGGTAATATTTAGCATGTAATCCATGATTTATCGAATTAAAAAATAAAACTATCTTACACCATTTGAACCATTTTAAAACATTATTTGCAATAAAGACAGGATATTTAAATAAAATGTTGCTCATTTATCAACAAGTAAAATATTTAAAATCACAGCAAAATAAATTATTAGTTCATACATAATTTATAATTAAAAATACTTTGAACAAAATTCAAATCTAAATTTTCCAACATTGTCTTTAAATCAGTTCTTAATATTTTCCAATTTAAGTAGTTCACTTTTTAATTTAAAATTGTGTTTTGTATTATCTATTTATTTCAAATATTTAAGCACCATATTTCCTATATAAATTCAGATTGATCTCTTTTTGAAAAGTAGCAGTAAACTAAAAGTTCAATCAAAAGTTCTATCTGATTATTTTTTATAAAACAATTCAACATTCTCATATATCTAAGACTTCAATAAAATATAAATAAATTAATCTTTTCTTCAAGGTTTGGTTGGAGAACTAAATAATAAGAGATTATATATCTTACACATAAGTTGCAAATATTTTAAGATATATGGGTAAATTAAATTATGTGCACAATTTATATTAATAATTATTGCTAACTTAATTAAAGAGTCAAATTAAATGTTTAATTTCAGTTATTTTCCATCCACCCATTGTCAGCTTGCATGGAAAGGAAAGATTTGGACTACTACTGTGAGAAAGATGGAGATAGTATTTTCATTGTATTTTTTACTCTACGAGCACAACCCAATTATATCGGTGCAGTGATTAAAGCTATGATGTTTGATGCCAACAAAAAAGAAATCAAATCTGATTTACAGATTCTACCAGAAACATATGGTTTGTGTATCATATTTTTTATGTGTGTTTTAAATTAGTGTTATGTTAATGTCTTTCAGTTGTTGCAAAAGAAATTTATAATTTAAAGATATTAATAAATTGGGGTCAGAACTATAATTTAAAATTAGACTTAAATTTTCTGCAAAGTTCTTTGCAATCCCTTTCTAATACTAAAAAAACAAATAAATACTAATTCAAATACAAATGCAATGTTTTAACTTTATATTATTTTTTAATGTATTATTTTAGCCTAGGAAGCAACTAAACAGGGTATGAGTAAGCCTGACAAAAGACACACAAAAAAAAAGAACAGAAAAATTAACATCGGCAAAAAACCTTCGTCAGTTTAAAATTTGTCATGTGTAACCCGAGTAGACAGTAAGAAAGTAAATTTCAGACATTCAGCACCATTATTTTAGTCTAGCTATAGCTAGCTTAAAAACGTCATAATTTTTAAAAGTGTTAGTTTATTTTAATGAAAATTTAAAATAATAAATTAAAAATTAATATTCTTTACTTTAATGCTAAATGCTCCCTTATGAATTTGCTTATTGGTATTTCTTTATTAAGATAATTACATTCATAGTGTTCTCCATTTTCTCAAGCAATTTATTTGGAATTGGCCCTGTACAAGACCTTAACAAATTAATTTATTTTACATAGTTATTACAGCTGAGATTTAGTGTATCCCAAGTTGAATGTAATTTCTATTAGAATGAATACCTTTTTCAACTTCATTTTATGGTTATAAGTTTTATCCTTTAATTTGTTTCATTTTAAAATACTTTTTATTATTTAAAGCAGGGGTGGGCAAACCACGGTCCGTGGGCCGCATGCGGCCCGCCAGAATATATTATGCTGCGCGTGGGCATGTAAATGTTGCGATCCTCAGTTCAAGAAAAATTATCCAAAATTGTGAACAGTTACATACTTCTCATTAATTATAATTGTACTCTATGGTCAGCTTATATGTAAATTAAGCTCCTACTTCTTCATAGTTATTATGAAAGGTGAAAATAAACTTTTGTTTAAATAATAATGAATAGTAAAATCTTATTATCAAATTAGAAACTGTTTCAGTTCGTATTTTAAATTGTTAAGTACATGTGCACTAAAGTGTGAATGTGAAATAAAAGGGAAAGTACATGGTTATAAATATTATAATCATTAATTCATATTTTATACGTTGCAAATTGTAATTGATAGAAGTAGGCAAAACATATGTGTGGCCCGCCTATAACAATAAAGCTTTCAATGCGGCCCTCCGTAGAAAAAGTTTGCCCACCCCTGATTTAAAGTATTGATAGACCACATTTTTGGGGTAATTACTCTTCATTTGCCTAGTTGGAAAAGCAAATTATTAGTTTTATTATGATTAAATCATATAATGAATTAGTTAAACATAGTGTTTGTGTTAGTAAATGCTTAGCAAAATCTTGACAACATTGAAAACAGCATACAGGCTAACAGTTAAGATGCAGGGGCCCATTTTAAAAATCTTCCCAGCGGCCAACCAACGCAACATAAGAAAAATTGGATGCTTTGAAATCTATCCATCACCAGCTGACCAGATACAAGTTGAGAACAGATCCAAGATTATACCTAACCAGTAGTGACAGCTATAGCTCTAATCGTAACCCACTGATTTGCACTATCAGTAATGGTGCTTACCTGTCAAAAACATTAGTGAAGCATACTTGTTAATGCACTTATGTGGGTTGTTGCACATAGCATGCAAGATTAATCTTTTTAAAAAGTAAGATACATTTTTTTTTCCTCAAAGATTAAGTTATCTTTGGTTTTATGAGAAATAATTAAAAATCTGAAGCTTAACACATTTTCAAATATTTTAAATTAATCTCATATTTTGAGTATTTCTAATATTAATTTCATTCATTCATTCTCAAGCAATACAGGAAGACAAGAAAATGAATAATTTTTTTTTCTTCAGATGCAAGAAATGTTACAGCAACAATAAAAATAAATGAAGAAAAATACAATATTGATGATTGTAGAGCAAACATTTCATACAGTGACTTCAAACTTGAGTTTGATTGTTCAAGTCCAGCAACTCCATGCGCCATAGAAATTCTGACAGACAACTCTCAACTCATTGAACAATTTAATAATTCAGCTGTTTTGAGAAAAACTCTTAACTCTCAACAGATTCTAATTCTAACTTTAAAGTATGCTGCCTGCAGGCTGGATGGGGACCATAACAATATCACATGTATAATTCAAGCAAGTAAGTGTGGACAAATTAACATTTAATAAGTTATCATGAAAATTTAAATGTTAATGTTTTAAATGATTTAACAAGAAATTATGATACTTAATAATACACATAAAGATACTTCAAGGTCTTAGATACTTTTAATTAAAACATACTCCTTTTCCTTTTACTATATTTTTTTTTACAGATTTGCTAAATAAGTTCATAGATGTATGTATATTAAAATTATAAACTATAGATGTGAAACAGGTGAATGTTTAACCTTTTTTTTTACATGTTTTTAATTAGCTTGCACATTATTTGTGTGTGTTAGCATCAAATATTGTAACATCATTTTGTTGCACTTGGCATTGCTCAAACGAGCTGAAATTTAGTAGACATCAGTATCTCTGGTGACAATACAATATTCCAAAATTTAATTTACTTTGAGCAAGTTATTTGCTTTTTTGTGCAACATTTTTTATGAGGTAATAAATAGGAAATAATAAATACGTTTAAAGAAAAACTGTAAGATAAAGTAATGGGCAAATAAATAATGGGTAAAAAAAGAATTTTTAAAATCACAATTTTATTCCAATGCAATAAAAAGGATAAAATAAATTATTTCTCATGTCTACAAAAATAACAGCGTGGGCGCCAAGCATGAAAAAAATTATATGGATATTAGTTATGAAATACAATTTTGACTCATAATTAGGGGCCATCCATAAATTACTTATGCAAGGAAAGGGGAGGGGGCGTCTTAAATTTACGCCATTTTGCGTATGCATGTGTTCAGGGGGAGGCGGGAGTCTCGACTGAATGTGTACGCACGCACAACAAATTTTATTTGCATAATACTAAGCATAGTAACGTAAATCGTTCTGGTTGCAAACCGCATTCGCGACGGACTGAGTCAAGACTGATATGCAATAATTTTTATAATTTATTGCAAACGAAATTTTGAACTTTTAATTACCTAGAAGTAATTAACATTTGATTCAGACCAAACGTTTACACTAGGGCTGTCAACGATAATTTAAATTTAATCATTAACTTTTGAAAAATTAACGATTAATCAATCGTTAATTTCGATTAAAGCCAAATATTGAAATGCATGGTGTCATAAGTAACATTTATTACAATACTTGTCAAAAATCGAAATAACACTGGAATGTCTTCTTTATATGACATCTTTTAACAAACAAAGAAAACAGACAAGTGTAGTGACATTATTTGGTTCAAGTGATGAGAGGGTCTTATTTACAATATAACCAGCCGAGCTGAACAAACGTTCACATAGTTTTAGATTGTCTCAGCTGAAGTTTCCGATACTGTAGTGGATGTTTGGTATGCAGATGATATGTAAGCGAAGTGTTAGATCCATGGTAGCAATGTTCCTTTTAAGCAGCGTGGCTGCGCAGATATTTGACCGACGCCACCCAAGAGTTTAGAATCACCGCGCAGCAAATTTTGTAAAATATTGCACAAAAAATTGACGTTGTGCAACTTTGCACAAGAGTTGTTTTTTTTACTTTGCACACGGACCAACGAAGCTTAGACTTAGAGGGAATAATGCCTGGTAGGAAAACGATTTCTCTCAATGGACACAATAACCTTTATCAACATTTTTAACATTCACGTCAGTCAAATATAAACTAATTATCGTCCGGAAATTAGTTTATATTTATCAGCCGAAATATTTTACTTTTTGACTTCCAGTACATTTATAAGTGGTGGGTCGATTAATCGTTAAAAAAAATTTTAATCGTTAAAATTTTTAATGATTAATTTCGTGATTAATCGTTAATTTCAGCAGCCCTAGTTACACATTATTAAAATATATCTGTCGGATTTATATTTCCATTTCTTGAAGTTAGATGGAGTTTCTCTTTCGCCCACCGGTGCCTTAGCCGTTATAAACACACTACAGGACCGCGATTTCACGCACCTAGGGGAAAAGGGGGGTGGTGGTGGTGTCTACATATTTATGATGATTTGTGACGTGGGGGAGGGGGATGTTCGAGAAATGTGAAGTCACATCAAAACTCGCAACTTTAAATAAAAGTTCCACTTAAATATTTGATTTGTTACATGGTGTTTTACATAATTTCACACGTGTTACGATATTAGAATGCAGGCCTACACTAAATAAATACTTAAATGACAAAAAAGTGATTTTAAACATGCTTGTTTTCAAATAGAAAATACAGCTTTTATGGGGGGGGAGGGGGGGCGCAAAGCTTTGTGACGTCATATTGGAGGGGGTGGTCTAAGTTTTTGTGACGAGGGGGAAGGGGAAGTGAAAAATCTGCAAAAATTGCATGACGTCATTTATGGACGGCTTATGCACTAGAGGGGGGAGGGGGTGGACCAACTGTGATGAAGGGGAGGGGTAGTTTAAGAAATGTCACGTCACATCAAAGCGCGTAACTTAAAAAAAGTTGTCCTTAAATATTTGTTTGTTTACAATTTATTTAATGATTTTTTACATGGGTTTCGCGCGTGTTACGATATTTAAGTGCAGCCTTACACTAAATACATACTTAAACTTAA
Source organism: Ampullaceana balthica (assembly GCA_944989445.1). Classification (NCBI taxonomy): domain Eukaryota; kingdom Metazoa; phylum Mollusca; class Gastropoda; family Lymnaeidae; genus Ampullaceana; species Ampullaceana balthica. Next base: position 22,511 of record CALYLW010001150.1, read on the forward strand.
ATGACAAAAAAGTGATTTGAAACATGCACATTTTCAAATTAAAATTTAAAAAATGTTTTAGGGGGGAAGGGGTATTTTTGTGACTTAATATTGGAAAAGGGGGGGGGTTTCTTCTAACTTTTAGTGACGACGCGTGACGTGGGGGTGGGGGGTGAAAATCGGCCATATTCGCAGGACGTCATTAATGGACGGCCCCAAAGCTTTGACCCCCCCCCCAAAAAAAGCAGCTTTTTCAAATATTTTAGTGCGCATTTTGATGTGAAGTCACATTTCTTAAACACCCTCCTCCCCCTAGTCACAAATGCGTGACCCCTCCCCCGCCCCTTTTTAGGCGTGTGACGTCATTTATTGGCGGCTTCAAAGAGTAAAATCAAATATCTTCTGATACCGGTTTAAATTTCTTTTTTTTCAAAAGGGGGGGGGGAGGCTGTGAGCGAATTTGTACATACGAAAGTGTACAGGATGCAATGTACGTATTATATGGATGGCCCCTTATAAGAAATATGTATGATTAGCTGTCACCATAAAACCATGCATCAAGCATACACAGTGTGTCTCTGAAGCACAATGATTGAGAGTACATGAGAAAATATTACTTATACTACAAATCTTCAGGGAGATGAAATTCCACTAAAAATATTTTGGATTTTAATCTCGATAACCAATATGCTTGGCGCCCACACTTTTATTTTTGTAGACAAGAGAAATTATGTTCTTACAATTTATTTATTTCTTATGGTTCATTGGAATAAAAAACTGTTATAAAAATCCTTATTTATCCATTTTTTTATATAAATGTCATCCCCATGTTTCTTTCAATTACTTCCCCATGCTTATTTGTTACAATATTATTTCTATTTCTAAGATACTGTTCATGATACTGGATATTGCGCTATAACAATTGTCACAATTACTGTGATTACTGGAACAGTCTTCATGTTTATAATACTAATTATTTTGGTACTTGTAATAGTAAGGTACTTAACTCTTAAACTTGCTTTCAAATATAAATATATATTATATAATATTATATATATATATATATATATATATATATATTTAAGTGACATAATTTTAATTAAATGACAAGTAAAATGAGAATATAATACTTATCTGCAGATTCAGAAAACAGTTTGCAAAAAAAGATATATTGAAAAGGTAAAAATCTATTTCTTAAACATGTTAATCCTCTTTTATAAGTAAATATTTCCATGTGACTATTACTAATTGTATCCAATGTATGTAAGCAGCATTATTTTGATTTTAACATGGACTTTTCATAATTGAACTTAGAGTGTACAAATAAAAATGGCACTGACTGTAAAGCCCCTTTTTATGAAGTGTGTTCAACTTTAATTTCAATGTATTAATTTCTACTTCAGTATTGTTTAAAATTATATTTAGTATTTTAAAAAAATATCATTTTTCAAAACATTTCAAAAATGTCTTTTGATAGGGAAGAGTATAGTCTGTTGCCACAGGTCGATGGGGAAAAAGGTTTGTGAAGCTTTTTATCTTTAATTGAATGATAGGGGATTAATATTAATATTTTTATTTAAATTATTTTTATGCATAAATACATAATACAATATTTATTCCCTGCAAAAAGTAATCGTTATGTATATCCATCATGCAAAGTGAGTTTTGGGGAATTTTATTTTTTCATGCAATTAAAAGATTTCATATGTAAATTTTAGTGATATGATTTTGTTTTATGTATGGGTAGCCACATTGTTATGTCTTTAATTTTTGTAAATGGTTTTAGGGACTATGTCGGGTATATTTGCTTATATACTATACGAAAATCATCTCTATCTAGTTAAAGTTATAAAATAATTGTATTTTTTCAACATTTACAACTATTGCTCTAGAAATACCATAATATTAATATAAGAAATTCAGATGCTTAATGAAACATTTTGTCATTTAATTCACTCATAGGTAGATTTGCTTTCAAAACTTTTTTATCAACAGATAATTTGAACTATTTGGACAAATCAACTTCAACAGACATTTCAGGGCTTAACATTGTTTTTAAATGTGAGTTCATTTCAAATTTATTTATTAGTTGCATTTAGGTATATAAAGCTCCTGCCCCAAAACCTAGATGTTCTGTATGTAATCGTGACTGATATTGTTCTTTGTTGTTTGTTTTAGGAAATGGATTTGGAGTTGGGGATAGGTACAAAATATGAAGTAAAAAATATAAATGTAGCTAGTGACATGGAATTTTCTGACAATCAAAATGAAAGTAAAAATTTCAAAACCACAAAAACATTTGATGAAATAAAAAATGATATCCACAGGTCACTCAAGCAGTGTTCAGCCAAACGATATTCAAGTAGCTGATAGGTCTTTTGTAGAAGGTCATGTTCTCCATGGTAAGATGATGATAATTATTATTATAATTATAACCATACCTATTTTTATTGTCGTTCTTAATTCATACCAAATGCTAATAATGCATTAAAAAGATAAATTTTAGGAACCCAAAAGACAGAGGTTAGATGACTGAAGACAGAAATACATATACAAATGTGAAAGAGTACCATAATCCCTTGTAAACTTTAATGTCAGTCTGCATTGAACAATACTGTTTAACAGCTGCAATTTTGAAAATTTGAATAGTAAGCAGAACAGTGTTTTCATGGTAGAGGATTTAATAATGGGTGTACCTCATCGGTCAGTTGTGGCCTCACTGCAGTGTTGTTTGAGGTACTCTAAAGCATTGAGCAAATTGCGAACAAATTAAATTTTATATTAAATGCAACATGTTTTTACTTGAACTGAGGTTGAAGTTTTATTTTAGTGCTGAGTCATGTATGTGGCTCTGTCCCTAAAATTTTGCCCACTATTGTTATAGGATACAGTCTAATTCGTGTAGGACTTCACACATTCTGTTAATGTTGAGTACTTTTATATATTACCATGTATTTTTAAAAAAATGAACTTATCTTTTAAAATATTTATGTTTGTTGTCTAAGCTTATCTCTTTATTCTCGTGCAAACTAGTAAAATTGATGAGTATCATCAAATTTTTATTCAAAATTCATTAGCGCTCTTGCATACTTTTAGTTTAGTTTTTAACCTTACTGCCCTTTGTTCTAAACTTATATTTAAATGAATTAATGCTTATTTTCAGATGAAAGTACTGAACATGTAATTGATTTAAAGAAAGAGCGAAACTGCAATAGAGTATGTTTTTTAAATTTTTTTATTTGTTACTTCTCATTTCTTTTTGCATTTGTAGCATATTCAAGTTCTGACACTATACATAATAAACATTTTAGAATAGACAGAGGTGCTAAAAAGTAAAGAGATATATTTTTGTTTGGGAGGGTCATTTATGGTAGTAACTGAGCAACATGATAACTTGTATTTAAATTTTACAGCAAAAAAAATTAAATTGAAATTAAGTGTGCCATTTAGTCTTTTAACCTTTATTCAAATTTAAAGGGTAAACTCTGATATGACCTGTTTTAACAAATTAAATAAGACCAGGCTAATATCTCTACTCTCCTGATCACACTACAGCTCCAAATAGGTTTAAACTGTATTTAGTACATGGCTCTAGTTTTATTTAGTAAATATTTCTGTCAGTTGCAGCTCCAGTTATAAATGATGGCTTGTAAAATTCTACTGACATTTGAAGTGATTTTCTTATCTGGGTGGGTGGGGCAGTCAGGGGATTTTGTTTCCATTGTTTGATTAAGCAAAAAAGCTAAACAAAATAGACCACACTTTTTTAATTCTAAACTTAAATATATGTTCTTTCCCTTAATGGCTGAGAATGAATGTTTTAATATGAGATATATTAACTTGTATTAACATACAAGAATTGACTGAGAGATATCCCATGTTATTTCTATCCTGCATTAGACATACTGGATAGATTTATTTATTGTGCAGAAAAGGGCTTCTTAATATCCTTCTCTTGATTACAATGACCACAGTGCATCATAATTATTGTAAGTTAAGAAGAAGAAGATTGCAAAAATATATTTGTCCTAATTTCTATTTTCATTCATTTCAAAGATATAAAGACAAGACAATGCCAACTAGTAGTTATAAGTATTATAAGGTTCAAACAAATTTTACTCTAAAAGATCTACTTCAATTCATATAAATAAAAATGGGCCTTAATTTTTTTATTTTTGTTTTAAATTTAAAAAAAAATTATTTTTTTTATTTTTGCTTCTGCACATCCTCTTGAACAGCCACTTAGACCTTTAGGCTAGAAAAGCATATTATGTGAATAAGTATAAGTTTAAATAACTGTAACACTTAAATACTAAGGAACATGCATTATTAGTCATAGTTTTAATTGATTATTCAATTCATTATTTTATTAATTTGTGTTCTAGTAAGTGCAGTAAATGTAAAAGGAATAATTAATTCTTTTTTAATATTTAATTTTTTTTTAAAGATGGGGAAAAAAGAAAGTTTTCAATAAACTTAATCTAACATTAACATAACTGAATGACTCAATTCTTTTTATTCCTTCCATTTTAACTTTTTATATCTCTTTACATTTTAGGAAAGAAATAAAATATCATTTGATGAGAAAGGAGGAAATTTTCATGCACAAAATCTTCCTGCACAGCTTCTAACTGGGAAACGTAGTTCATCACTCAATGATTTGAAAATAGACCGTTACGTGAGATAATATTAATCACAACAAATCCAAGCTTTTCTTAATTAAAATCTGTCTGACATGTCTTTCTATTTGAATTTGTTTGCTATTGATTGTAACCTTACTATCATTTCTGTGGAGAGTCATCTAGAATATATATATATATTAGGGCTGTTATCGATTAATTTAAATTTAATCATTAACTTTTGAAAAATTATCGATTAATTAATCGATAATTTCGATTAAAACCAAAAATAGAAATTTATGACGTCATTAAACTGAACATTTCTCACGGACATTGAAAATTAAGAATATTTTGAACTAAATTTCATGACAATGTGTTGATACTTGATTTGTGCTGAAGGTGGTACGTAAGCGATGTATTTGATCCTTTAAAAGAGAATTGTTTATGGCAGTGGACACAGAAAATGTTTTCACCATCTTCGACTTTGCCATCCGCAGTTATCTTAAAAACAACATATTAGCTCAACTTTCTAGTTATATGTTTAAATTTAACTGCGCTGATGCTGTCAGCAGGGCCGTCAGTATTTGCCCGGGGGCCCACGAGCATATGGGCCCCATGGGAATATGTTTATTTATATATATTATGTATATTCATTTTTATTCCTGCGGGGGAAGGGCCCAACACTATATTTTTGCCCGGGGGCCCAAAATGGTGTAAAGACGGCTCTGGCTGTCAGACATTTTATAATTGACGTCTGCCGGTCAACATACATTAATAAAATAAATGTTAATATTACGCGTGAGTTGTTTGTACGTAAAAAATATATATAAATTATTATTAATTATTAATAATTTATTATTTATTACTAAAAATTTTTAAAAAATATTATAAATATTTTCTTAAATTTTAATCGAAATTGTATCGATTAAAATAATTTTAATCGATATTTAATCGATACAATTTTTAACGATTAATCAAGAGATTAATCGATAATTTCCGCAGCCCTAATATATATATATATAAATATATATATATAAAAAATATATATATTTACACAAGTGTAATATGTATGCTACGCTATGGGGTCAGCATAATGAAAATACCAATACTTTATTTTAGAATCTCATATTGCCCTTTTTATTTACCCAGGTTTGAGTGATATTATTGGCGCCTGCCACTACCAATGAAAATTAACCTTTAAAAGTTCACAAAGGTGCCCCTCTATAAAAAATAAATGTGCAGCCCATTTTTGGCACATTTTGCACCCCTCCCCCTTCGTCACTTGTTGTCAAAAAAACTTTGACCCCCTCTCCAATATGACGCCACAAAACTTTGCTCCCACCTTAAACGCCATATTTTGTATTTGAAAATGAGCATGTTTCAAATCATGGTTTGTCATTTAAGTATTTAGTGTAAGGCTGCACTCTAATATCGTAACACGCATGAAAAGCCACGTGACAGGTGCGTGTTATCTTTTATGGATGGCCCCTTAGCTTCAATCTTAACCCAGTGCATAGTATAACTATTCATAATCCATTTTCTTCTTAGAAAGCCGGTAAGCTCTTTTCAATGTTTATTTTCCTTTGTGGCAAGTGGCAATCTATGTTAGCAATCGTCCTAAAACAATGGCATTTACTATGGAAGAACTCATCTCGTAAATGAAATGTTTAAGAAGATAAATACTCATTGTCTTGTTAGAGGCATGACATATCAGACACAAAATTAACCCCTTTCGTCACATTTAGTTCACAAAAATACAAACACACACTCACTCACACAAGCACACACGAACGCACTTGCGCTCACACTTACTTATTCACACGCAAAAATATAATGATAAATCACTTTAAATAAACCACAGCCCTTTTCACATTGTTCTTTTTTCACAAATAAAAATATAAGTTTAAACAATGACAGCACTTTACATCTTAATTTTCAAGTTTTTTATTATCAGGAATTACCAGGCATAGCTAATACAGACGTTCTTAAGGGCATTATATATAATTTGTATTTAAGTGAATGTTACAATGTTCCCAAAAAAAGTTATATTAATTTATTTTTTTATAGTGTTTATTTTTTAAGATAAACGAATATCTTTAGAAAAGAAAATAAAGGTTTGTACAGAGAATCGACAGTGGTTTTTATTTTATTTTGGTAAATTTCTGCTTTTAGTTGGTGCACATATGCCTTTTGTTTTTAGCAAACATGTATGTACATTTTTATAGCATGCAGATCACTTAATCAAACAAATAACGGCAAGGCTGTTGTGTAAAAAATAAACCCCAAAAACACCTGCATTCACATTCTCATTTATTATTTATTAACGCTAGTGATGGTACGATACCAAAATCATAGGGTGCTTACTGTAATCAAGGCTCCCCAGATTTTAGGATATATAATATAACAGACTACAGACAGTTTACCCACCCCCACTCTCAATTTCCCACACCATTGTTGTTGGTTAGTCCCGATTAGCATCAAGTTATCGAAGGAATTCTGAGTCCATTGTAAGCTGAGGGGATGGAACCAAGGAAGATGGTTTGGAAGAGAATGGTTTGGGAACAATAAGGGGATGTGTAGGTTACATGGGGCGGGTTATTTATTAGTGTAGCTTGTAAGGAAAGTCACGCAAGTGCCCTCCAAGGCACAGTATCGCTCAATCTGGGAATCACTACTGTGAATGATGCTAACTCAGAAACAGTGTAACAAACATCAAGCCCCATTAAAAAAAACAACAACTAATGTTAACTGGGAGAGCGCAAGTGCCGCAAGAGGGGAAAAACATGATGTCACCAACGGACGTGGCGGGGCAGGAGTAGCTGAATTCATTATGTACTAGGGAAAAACAACAGCGCTAACGCAACGAAGGGTTATATTTTAACGGCCCTTAAAAACGAACGTCTTAACAACCTTAGGAAAGAATGGAGAAATATTAGGGTCCCAATATTCCGATACGATTCCGATTAATCGTCCCATCACTAATTAACGCACATCATGTACATAAAGAAATTTCAAGCACATGTTATTATTTTGCCGCCATATTGGTTTTCATTTATCTCAATCATCGGTTATCTCGGCGCTTTTTGGAAAACCCCTAGGCCGTCGACATAACCGGGTTCTACTGTGATAAAATTTTAACTTGCGTAATTTAATTAAGGTTGTATTGCATTATAACCTCAATTGTGTATCATTAAAATCAAAACTTAAAAACATAGTTTTGTTTTTAATAGGAATTATATAATATGTGTATGCATTTATGAAATATTGGGAATTGAAATTAATAAAATTTTACATACCAATTTATTTAAGTCAACCTTATACATTTGCTGAATGCTGAACTTAAAAATGAAACATTTTCTAAAACTGATAAACCCCTGTTCTCTAATTAAGACACAAAATATATATAATAAATAAACTAAATAATATCATTAGTGTGAAAAAATGTTTAGTATATATTGATATTTTTCAATGCTATTTAACTAACTATTTGACTTGCTCCTGAACTATAATTATAATATCAGAAAATAATCAGGGAAAATACTGAATTTATGTACAATGTATTTCAAAAATACTTTTAACAAGTTTTATATCTTGAAAAGTCTATCTTTTTATTATAAATGTATATGGGTTCTTCTCATTTATCTTATTCACTGTTAATGGAAAAAAAAAGTTTTAATATAATTAAAACTTAGTGGATTATTTTCTGGATAACTTCTCATTGATCTGAAAAAAAAGATTTTATTAGATATTACGTAGATGCCATTATCACAAAATATCTTTACATTAATTTTTATTGTAAATCTTTTGGGTTTATCTTTTTTAACCTTGACTGTAAAATCATACCATCTCTGTGTACTAGTTACCATGTATGTATTTTTGTCATGGCCCTTGTATTCAATTTGCCTGCAATAATGTTCTCTTTGCATCTAAAAAATTGAAAGTCTTATTAAAATTCTAATATCTATGTCTGTGACCGTCTGTTTATTTCTCTTCTCATTTTATGTATTTGACCATATTCATTAACTGCTAACAAATTAAATCTTAGCAATAATATCTTATGGTATAGATTTTTTTTTCAATTTATGTGGGAATAGAAACGCTATTTCCTTAGAAATATATTCAAAAGTATTATAATTACAGTATTGTATTTTTTCTTATTTAAAAATAAAAAAATACAATGTTGGCATATCTTAATGTCACCTGTCATCCCATCTGGGGCATAGGCCACTAACAAAGGCTCTCCAGTCATCCCGGTCTTGAGCTAGTCTCTCCAGCTGTGCCCACTCTTTTTTGGCGTCTGCCTCCAGTTCCCTTCTCCAAGTCATTCTGGGTCGACCTCTTGTTTTCTTACCCTGGGGGTTCCAAGTGAGGGCTTGTCTCGTGACACTGGATGTAGGCTTTCTGAGGGTTTCTGCGCTGGCATATTAACTCTTCCATTGCTTCTTGTTGTGTGCATCAGTGATGCTGAAGTTTGGCCAGCGATTTTGGAGAAATATTCGGAGAAATGAGTTTATAAACATTTGTAGCCTTTTTTGAACCAGCTGCTGTTGTTCACCATGTTTCTGCTCCGTATTAGCAAACATTCTTATCATAAATGATGCAAGTTTTGCTGCTAAGACTTCATAAATGCAGGACTACGGCTTTGGATCTCACTTACAGAGACCATTTAAGAATGGGACATTTATTAGATTTTTGAAAAACGATAAAATATTGAATATTTCAATGCATATTGACTTACATTGAATTATCTTGTACTTTTACCTAGCATTAATGTACTGTTTTAGCAATTGTCTATTTCTCTTATTTTTTCTTCCTCTAAATTTTGTAAAACACATCTGTTTTAATCTATCATTTATGTTTTTTGTGCTTTCTGCAAGATGCTCAATACAATAAGCAATACAATATAAGCATTTATGTTATTACTTGTATCCTATTGTAAACATATTAAATCTTGTTTGATGATTCCATTTAAGTACTTCTTTTGTTCAGATGTCTAAAGGAAAATATGATTTTATGCTATTTTTGTTTTGAACAAAATTAACAACTATTTCCTTCTTGTGTATGGTTTCCTTTTGGAATATGTGTTATTAAAACATAGTGGTATAAATTTATTATATTTAAAAAAAAATAATGATGCTAAATATGTGTTGAGGATGTTAGCTTTGCTCCCATTATCATTAAAAAAAATTTTTGTTTGAGCCTTTTAATGTGGCTATTCCCTTGGGTTCCATTTTTTTAGATTGAATATTGTTTCCTTTTGAAATTACATTGTTTATTATATACCCATTTTGGAGTTTCCGACTAAGTTTTTGCATGAATTGTTTAATCTTTAAGTATATTTTAAGTATTCTTTTTGAATTGGTAGCCTTAAAAATAAACTCTGGTTTTCTTTATTTTAGTATTCAAATAACATTTTTTCATTGTTTGTTTGAACATCATCATCCATTATTGATTTCAGATTTGTTTTTAAATATTTCAAAAATTATTTCTTTTGCACCACAAATATTTCAAATAATGTGCTGGCATATTGAATATTCATATTAAAAAAGTCATTATTTTAACCTTTCATTTTAGCATTCTTAATTAATATTAGAAATTTTAATTCTTAATTTGCATAATGATTTTATCTCCTAGTTGTTATTTATTACCATAGCTTAACAGCTATTGTTTTTTCTAAAACCTATAACTTTAGGAATTTTGGGAAAAGTGCACCTTTCTGTGTTTTTTTAAGCATGACTTATGTGGTTTTTAAACAAAAAATTATATTTTTTTAAGTTATTAAATTGCTCTTTACTTTTTAAAAAATAATATTTGTTAGCATATGTTTATCATTTGCATGGATTTAGAATTATATATGTGCTATACTGATATAACTATATATAATTATATTTTTATACTGATATGACTAGATTTAAGCACATTATAGTAATTATAGCTAAAATTAAATTAAACTATTTAAGCTTTATAGCATTATCTTCATGTTTTCCATTCTTTCTTATTATATAGCTATATTTTTTTTAGCTTATATGTCTTAAATGTCTTCTTTTATTCTTTCTTGAATATGTGGTCCCTTGGATAATTACTTTTTATTTTTATGGCTGCTATGGTTTATTTCCTATTGTCAAGTCCTTCATTTGTAAGTATTAGATTATTTAGATACCTTCATTTTAGAATACCTTTTTCACTATATGGATAATCAGCAACAGTTTAAGTTTGTTAATAGGCGTATTATATTCAATGAGTAGCAGATATTTTAAAATAGTTCAAATTGTTGTAACTGGGACATAATGATGAAAAAAAATATATATTTATCTCTCTCTCTCTCTCTATATATATATATATAATTATATATATATATATATATATATATATATATATATATATATATATATATACATATATAGAGATAAATATCTAATCTGGTTGAAAATCATCCTATGTTCTGGAATTTATTGCATTCTAAACTTATCCAAGTTTTTATGTCTAATCTTAAATGCTAATATTCCTGGTTTGTTGAGACAAAAAATTCCTTTAAAAAATTCCATATAGAAAGAGAATAAGAATGTGTTTGTTTTTTGCATATGGGACAAGAAAAGTGTTTTCATCCCTATATCTATCTGAGAGAGATTTTTTATGGTGTTGGATTTACAAACTAGAAATAATTTGTATTATTACTACTTTACGCTTTTCTCTTCCATCCTCTAGTGATTTGTTTCTAGCTTTAATGATTTAAATAATTGTGCTCCACTTATCTGAAGAGTTAACAATATTAAATATAATATAAATATTTATATTATATTAAAAATATATATTTTAGGAATATAACTTATGAGATTTGAAAGGGCATTGGCTACATTTTACAAGAATGTCATTCTCCTTTTATTCTTTAGCTTTAATATCACAATCAGATTAATAGCACTTTAAACAATTTTTGAATGTAGTGACATTTAGTGTCTAATTTATTATAAGACTTTAATATTTAAGATAATACCATGTCCTAAATAGATAAGCAGATTATATATTGGTTTAATTAATTCACGCTTAAGACATGCACATATTTATAAAATTCACTTTAACTATTTGAATTGTTGTAAAATCTTACAAGTATTTTGAAAAAATTGGACCCTTTACCTTGATGTAGAATAGTTTTCTTTTTGGTGTGTTTAAAACCGTCTTGTAAATTTACATTTAGCTTTATTTTATTTTTTAATTCAAACTTATTTAAAGAGTATAATTTAATCCCTAACTAAATTTTTGCTGGATCCCTAAGATTTCAAATTTGTTTATGCTCAGTTCTAAAATTGCTTGAAAACACATTTGAATTGTGATGTAAACTTTAGTTTGCTTATAGCTTAGAATTTTAAAATCTTGAATTTGATATTTTTGGTAAACATGACTTTGTCTTTAACCAATTTCGTACAGTTACAAGTGTCATTTCCATTATAATTTTGGGGTGAATTCCAATTTGTGTCTTTGTAAAGGGTTTTAACATACCTGGGAAAACAAAGTAAAGCAAAGCAATTTACTGCATTTATATTTTTCCCTCTGCCTCTACTATATAATATTTATTGTAAATTTATTCAATGACTCAACATTAAATTTAAATTGTCTTATTGTCTGATGCAAAACTGCCAAAGTGGTATCAAAATAAAAAGACATGATTATTTTTATGTACCAAATAATATGTACATAAATTTTGACACAAAAAGGAAATCTTATCCTGCTACACTGGTTCATTAAAAGATGTTTACCGGCTGTCAAAAAAAAAGTTAAATATATTGTAAATGTGAGGGAGTTAATTTAAAATACTAATGTATCTTATAAAATGAAAGAACTTGTTTTTTGTGTCAACAGACTCATGTGTATATGTGTGTATATATATATATATATATGTATATATACTGGGTCAGATATATTGTTTCTATAGCAGAGATGGGTCCAGGGGGATCTGAGGTCAGATATAGACTTTATAGAGTTACTATAGCATTAGAATAGATTTAGTTAAGGTATTTTGGGAAAAAACATTTATCTCGTCTAGCAGTTAAAATCTCCATGTGAAAAAAATCCATGCCTACAAAAGAATATGTTAAGAAGATGGCCATTTGTGGTTAGGAGGAAAAGGGGGGGGGGAGAATAAAGTGAGTTATTTATTACTTTGAGATGTATAAATTCCCATGAAAGGATGAAGAGGGAAGAATTTTTAGGAGAGAATTAGCGTCGAGGGACAATCTAATTTTAACATAAACGACTAGGAATAAATACCTGTGGAGGAGACTGAATTGTGTAGGGAGAATTTTGATGGAAAAAGAAAGAGCCGCAATGTGAGTGTAAGCTAATAAGGCATTGGCTGTACGATTGTACAATGTCAGAGCTGTACTGTTGTTCTGACATTGTGTTGCATTATAATTAGCAAAATTTAATTTTCAAATGCATATTGTATATGGTATTTACAAAGATCTTTTATTTTATTTTGTATTACTCAAGAGTTGTGTCTAAATTGTCACTAAGACTGAGATTAATCAACAAATAAACTGTTAAAGGTATATTCCTCACGACTTGTGATTTTCATTTTTTCCCCCATCGTACTTACTTTACATTGTATCAGAAATAAAAAAAATAAGATTTTATTAACCTTCATGTCTTCTTATCCATTGTATATTGTACTTACATGAGAAAATAATGTTCAGCACAAGAAAAAAATAGCACAAATCAGTTTTAATCCCAAAATACTGATTTTCACAATAAAATGTTTAATATCTTATTTTATAAGTTAGAAAAAATTCCCTGCTCAAGGTACAAACTACAATTGTTTATTTTTATAACATGAATAAACTACTCTTGATAATGCAGGGAAAGAATAACGTCTACAGAATCATCAAAGGTTTTCAGAAAAACATGCCATGGTTTAAAGCACAACATTAAGTTGGATTTCGTCCCCGTTTTCATTGTTTCTCAGAGATTTTCAATAATCGCAGTGTGTTAACTTTGATTTTCATTAAAAAAATATTTCTTACTTAAGAAATCAGTCTTTGGTTTGATTTTAAGGTATTCACAGAATTTTAAGAATCTGTTTGATCTTAAGCAGGTTGAACTACTGTTAAAGCTCATTGTAATTGCAGAACTAGAAGACTGACTTGCTTGTTATGGAGATCACTTAGATAATTTTCAGTCTTTGTTTTTAACTTCTGTATAAAATTTTGTTTAATTTTATAAAATAAATGGAACTAAAACAACATTAAAAAACAACAACAAAAAATTAAAATGAATTACCATACATCGATATAATACAGCGCCCACCCACCCCCCCCCCACCACAGGGCACGTTGCTAGGCTTCTAGCTTAAATTATTGACATACTCCAGAAAATAACTTCCAAAGAAAGAATTTAAGCTTGCTACTGCTAAGTACTGAGTGATCGGCAACATTTTTTATTTTTTCAAAAGTCCTCCTTGGAGAAACACCAACACCTTCAAAATCTATTCAATGAGGTTTTTTCAGTCGAGACTTGTCTTATCCATACATACGCTCTTTGTATACAGAAAATTATTGCGTCCAACGCTCATCTATGGTTTGTGTCTAGTCCTGCATTCTTATTAGAGTTTTAAATGTTAATGATAAATGTGTTTTTAAGTTTACAAGTAGGATGGTAATATAATGATGTTTATATACAAAATAGTAAGTTAACAAGAATGATTAGTATGATCAGTATTGTAGATGTAAAACATACATACTGATCAAAATAAATAACTTAATAAGTCATGTGTAAGTCTATTTGTATACAAAAATCAAATGTGATGATGTTAATTACATTGAAAACAAGCCCAAATATAAACAAAAATTTATACACTTTTTGGTACTATATTTAATGCAATTAAAAATGAATAACTTTTACAAAATTTAACCCGTTTTCAAATCAATATTGAGAGTGCTAGACTCAGTCGTAGACAAAACATTAACATAATCATTGTGATCCTCTATTATTACCTCTTTTGCTGTCATATAGTCATTTTGCGGTAATTCATCTTCGTCAATCAAAGTGATATATTCATTGGTCTCTAAAATGATTTCATCAATTACAGTTATATATTCATCGTCCCAATTTATTAACCTTCGTAGTCTGTGATATTTATGGTAGTCTGCAGGTAAAGCTTCGGCCACCTCGTCATATTGATTGGTTCTTACATTTAATGCAGTATCATGATGAGTAACCAAAGACTCATCTATGATATCATACTGACTTCTGCCAGCAATGGCTTGGTTGCCAGTGTTATTTATTAGGTTGCTATTACTTTCATAACTTAATTCAATTTCTTCATAAGTAATAGATTCGTATAAATCAGATGAGGATTTACTAGTAGATTCTGTCTTATTACAAGGAACTGTGAATGAAAATAAATGAAATTACAAGAAAAATATTATATCAATTTTAGTAATGAATGTTTAAACAAAATTGCAATGATCTAATAATAATACTTTATTTATATGTTTAGGAATTTCTTAATTTGTCCTGAACTATAATGTTGATGTTTGTATCTGTTAATTTGGATATATAATCTCCTCAATTATTTTATGTTCATGTATTTAATTTCATTGAAAGTTTAATACATAAGTAACATTCATTTTGATTTTGTTTTAAAATTTAAACACATATTTTTTTAATTATTATATATTTTCACAGGGTTTAATAAATATTTCGCTATAGTTAGGTTAAGTTAAAAAACTAAACAAAGAAGAAAATAAATTGTATTTAAAAACAAAATAAAAATAGTTACCTTTCAATTTCAGCCGATTAAAATGTCTAACAAAAACAACGATGCAGATTACAATTACAGCTCCAATACCAGTTCCTAAATACACAACACTTGACTGGAGGATACTATTACTAGCAAATTCATGTGGTAAATCAGTTTTTAGATGGCCTGTAAAATTTTTAAAAAATTATTGAATATAAAATTAAAACAATAATCACAAAAAATGGAGTTTTCTTTACATTTTAAATGCACTCCTTAATTTTTTAAATTAGATTAATTAACAAAATTTTTTTAGGCATATTGGCAAAGGTGCTTTAAAAAAATTTTTGTTATTTTTTTTTAAAATCATATAAATGAAATGTAAATACTTATTTTGAGAACATATGTTTTGAAATTGTTGAATTTAAAAAAAAATTTTTTTTTGCTTCAAAGTATGTTATAATAGATACATTAGCAGTTAGAGAGAATTTATTATTATTTTTTTTTCCAGTTGCCTATCTTGTCTTTGTAATTCACCAAAATTTGATGCACCTATACTATCTAACTGGGCATGCAATGTAGATAAAACAACATTAGACTTTTGAACTAACAAAAGTCTTAGGCAATCGTTGGGCTCTTTATTTGGGAGGTTTCGTAGACAGAGAATAAGGGAGTATGCGTTTTTTAAAATTTTATAACTAAAATGAAGTAATCCATATATGTAGAGTTTATCAGATGTTAGTCCATTTGTCATAAATCAAAGTTTAAAAAACTTATTTCAATTCCTGATTGTTGGTCTATATTATTTGGTTTATTAATTAAATATACATAAATGAAAATAAGCTACATTATTTTGGTCAAGTTTGTAACTACTACAAAAATAAATTAAGTTCTGATTTTTTTAATGAAATGTGAATATGCTTTTTATACCCAAAGCAGTTAAAAAACAGTAAATGCTAGAAAAGAGGAACACTACCTATTTCATATTCTTACATATTCATACCCATTGATACTATTTTTGTTAGGTCTATTTAAAATTAAAATATTTAACTATTAAAAGCTATTATCCGACATATAAATAGGGATTCCTGATTCCATTGAGACGCTAGCGTCTTAATAGCCCACAGGCTATGGAGACGCAAATTAAAAAAAGGGGATAACATTATTAAAATAATTGAAGAAAGGAGTAACTATCCCTAAACCTATCCCTAACTAACCCTAAAACTAAAATCTATCACTAAACCTAACCCAAACCCTATCACTAAACCTAACCCAAACCCTAAAACATATCACTAAACCTAACCCACAGCCTAAAACCTATCACTAAACCTAACCCACACCCTAAAACATATCACTAAACCTAACCCAAGACCAAACCCTAAAACATATCACTAAACCTAACCCACACCCTAAAACCTATCACTACACCTAACCCACACCCTAAAACCTATCACTAAACCTAACCCACACCCTAAAACCTATCACTACACCTAACCCACACCCTAAAACATATCACTAAACCTAACCTACACCCTTAAACCTATCACTAAACCTAAAATTTGATTCTGTCATGGACAAACCATGAAAAAAATGTTATTAATTATCAATTTATGTTTTTAAAAAAAGAGACAACCCAACTGTAAATCGAACCCCGGACCAGAAGTATAACGGTCTATCGCACTATTCATGAGATCAAAGAGTCCAGATGAATTGGGTCATTTTTAAAGTTATTTATAAAACTCTTTAATAATATGGCTTACTTGTTGGTCTTCAATTTTAGAAACAATATTTATTTAATTATTTGCGTCTCAATAGCCTGTGGGCTATTAAGACGTTAGCGTCTCAATAGCCACTACCTTCCTTCCTTAGAGTATTATGTCCGGTTTGGAATGAATCATAATAAAAAACTAGGCAATCTCCCAAAAAAATTATATTTTTTTAAAATATGTTTTTAAAAAAATCGATTATCGACTGAAATGATTCTTTGGAAGAAAAAAATTGTTTTGTGTGTCTTAAACCATGAATATGTTTTAATGCTCTAAATTTTCAGATTAACAATTAAAACTTTATTTGGTTTACAAATTATACAATTATTTAATTAAATTAATATATTATTTCAACCATATCAATGTACAAGTATATATAAAAGAAATTTAGGGTAATTAAT
The DNA here is from genome assembly GCA_944989445.1 of Ampullaceana balthica. Classification (NCBI taxonomy): domain Eukaryota; kingdom Metazoa; phylum Mollusca; class Gastropoda; family Lymnaeidae; genus Ampullaceana; species Ampullaceana balthica. The sequence goes on from CALYLW010001150.1 coordinate 40,005, forward strand.
AAAGGTACCTTGATTAAGATATTGAAAAAAATTCCTTGGATACAAAAAAGTATTTATTTTAAAAAAAATTAAAAAATGAGAAGATTTGGATTTTACCTCTCTGAGTTGAGAAACTGTAATTTAGCGTGGGAATAATTCCATTGTCAATAACAAACACATAATTGGCCGAATAGATTGTATCTTCAATTTCAAAACTCAGATTCACTAATCCGTAAGGGGAGATCTTAGTTTGATAAGATATGTTATACCCTGAAGAAAAGACTTCTTCAGCACTGACATTATCAAAGTTAACCATTAGTGATCCGTTTCTAAACACTGAATATGTCTTTGGTTTTGGATAGCCACAAACGTTTAAAATAATATGTACAGTTGTGTTAGGCTTTGGATTTATCCATAGTCTTTGATTAATAGGCGTTTCCGTCAATTGAAATGGACCTGAAAATACACATGTAATATATATTTTTTAAAAACTAAAAAAGAAAATGGAGATGTTGAGAAAGTGCACACTGTCTTTAAATACTTTTTTTAGAAGGTAATAAAGATAAATTGTATCAAATATTAGCAGTTTAATAATTTGAGAAGCATTGTGCCATAGAAAATATTTGAATTCCCCATGACACAAAGTAGGTTCTAAAAGTTTAAATTTCATAATATTTTGAATGTCTTTACTTATGATCATTTTACTTAATGTTCTCATTTAACAAAATGTTACACTCATATGTTCAATTATGTATAGACACATACTTTCTATATCATATGTCACATATTTAAATAATTTTGGTTACACCGTGGACGTGCAGAATGTGTGCTGGACTCTTTGAAGGCAGGGATGTGTTCCTTTAGCTAAGGGTGTGCCTTAGTCTAGAAAAGAAAGTTTAACATGGAAATCGTTGTTGACCGTAATGGCTGTTGAGTGTATAATTTAAAATACAATGTTTAATGTTTGGACATCAGGGTTTCAATGCCTTATAGTTTTTTTTAAATATGAGTCATCAAGTTATTATTTAACAAGTTTGTTCAAAAACCCTTCATTGTAGCCAGAACACTTTGCGGGAAATACTCAACATCTTTCCAAAATTCCATCGAGGAATAAAATAATATTTATATATCTTACATAACAACAAACAAAAAACGACTTTAAGGGCCCCCAGGCCTATTTTGTCAAAATGTTTGAACAAATAGCAAAACTTTATGCAGTGCAGGCGTTTTCATAGAAAAAAATCTGAACTTTTGTAATGAGATTGTTTAAACGTTTATAAATTTAAGTTAATTCCCAGCTGTGATTGCACTGTAAATATGATATCATTATAGTTTGTGTTAGCCTCTTTGATGGAATGACTCATATCTGCCCCCAGAAACGCACCTTACAAAACATAAAATGTAATTTAATATATGCCTTTAATAATGTTAATCTATTGTCAACAGTTATTGACTGATATCCATATAAAAATCATTACATTTGTCGTCTATTTAATGAGATAATTTTACTTACATTCCTTAAAAATGTTGATCGTCTTACTGGTATATTCATTTTCTATTTTAGCCGTGCATGTGAACACATTAGAGCTAACACATGACATATTGTAGGTAATTTTAACACTTGAATTCATAGTTTCAATCAGTAAAGACTGGTCATTTAATAACTTCAGTAAAGGAGATGGATTTCCTTCAACTTCACAATATAGATGAGGATTTGAATCTTGATTTATTATAAATGATGTACTTGATAATGTACTTGATACTCCTTCAACTGTAAATATTTTTACTCTTCCTGGAACTGATAATAATTATTACGTAAAATATTTATTTTAAAAAAAATGATAAAAACATAATTAAATTTTATAAATTATAATTTCAAACACTTAAAACAAATACTATGCATAAATAATGTTTTAAAATATGAAAAGAAAAGAAAAATAGTATAGTTAATTTTTTTCAATTCAAGGCTACAAAGGTTCAAGTTAGTATACATCTAATACCACAGTATACGTACAGTAGAGGTATTATACTTTTAGAAACAATTTTAGTTTGAAAAAATGTAATTTCTTATGGCTTAACTTACACAATATAGATATAATGTAGTGTATTTTTTCACTTTTCCAACCCCAGTCGTTGATAGCCTGACAATATAAGCCTAAAAATACATTAAAATATAACATAAAATACCGTTGTACAAGTATGAAGTTTAAAAGTAAAAAAAAATATTTTAAAAATAAATAAATAATACATCTATACAATGCAATTTGTTAGTGTCCCCTTTACTCCTCCAGGTGAGCGCTACAAACCCCTAACTTTTCCCATCGCCATATAAATAAATATATATATGTGTGTGTGTGTGTACAGATTTAACACGTGGTTATCTCCCCCCCCCCGAAAAAAAACACAACAAAAAACAAACAAACAACCTTATAAATAATAATAATACATAAATTCTTTAAACATTTTTAAGAAATGAAGTCTAACTGAAGTTGCATTGATTCCTGAATTTTATTACTCGGTATGTTTCTTTATTAAATATGTCCATTTCAACATAATTCTACCTGCTCTCTACCGTCTTATGCTTTCAGTGAAAGTACCAACTCTATACTGTTGGATTTGCTACAGCAATATAATGTTGTCGCGGTATTTTAAAGTCTATGCTCGATACTTTTACCTGTAAAACATAAAAGACTTTTTAAAAGAAAAATCTATCTATCTATCCATCCATCCACCCTCCCACCCACCCACCCATCCATCCATCCATCCAACCAACCATCCATCATTCCCTCAATCCATCCATCCAACCATCCATCATTCCCTCAATCCCTCCATCCATCCACCCAACTATCCATCCATCCATCCATCCATCCATCCATCCATAAATCTCACCATCCCTCCATCCATTCATCCATCCCTCCATCTATCCATCCATCCATCCATCTATACATCTCACCATCCCTCAATCCATTCCTCCCTCTCTCCCTCCATCCATCCATCAATCCATCCATCCAACCATCCATCCATCCCTCCATCCCTCCCTCCCTCCCTCCCTCAATCCATCCAACCATCCATCCGTCCATCCAGCCATCCATCCATCCATCCATCCAACCATCCATCCATCGATCCATCTATCCATACAGCCATCCATCCAACCATCCATCATTCCCTCCATCCATCCAACCATCCATCCATCCCTCCATCCATCCATCCACCCACCCACCCATCCATCCATCCATCCATCCATCCATCCAACCATTCATCCATCCATCCATCCATCAATCCATCCATCCATCCATCCATTTATCAATCCCTCCATCCATCCAACCATCCGTCCACCCATCCATCCATCCATACATCCATCCAGCCATCCATCCATCTATCTATCTAATCTATATACATATATTTATCATCTTTATATTTATATAAATATATAAATTAATAATTTTTATAGCGCTGTATCCCAGCAAGGAGCCGGGCTCACAGCGCTTTAGATTGAGATAATAACTTACATATACTAATTAGAGAAACATTCCTATCATAATAACCACTTGAATGACAGTACACTATACATAAGCTACGTTAATCATTAAAAAGAAATGTGGTTTCTTTAATTTTGAAAATAAATTTTGAAAAGTTGCGTCTTAAGTGTAGTCTTGAAGGACTTAGTATATGAAATACTCCGGATTTGTAATGGTAGAGAATTCCATTGTTTGGCTGCAGAAAAAGAGAATTACCTTTCACCAAATGTTTTAGATCGTGTCTTAGGACCACAGAGAATCCGCTTGTTAGCAGAAGAGCGTAGCTGACGACTTGATGAGTAGACCGAGAGAAGCTCAGTAACATAGGAAGGGCATGAGTCAGAAAAGAAGTGTTAGACAGGCCAGCTTGTAATCAATTCGTGATTGTATAGGTAGCCAATGAAGTGACTAAAGTGGAGGAGTAACATGGTCATGTATTTTTGCCTTTAGAACTAATCTGGCAGCTGAATTTTGAACTTTCTGTAGTTTTTCAATGCATTGTTTTGGCGCACCTGACAGAAAAAGATTGCAGTAATCCATACGAGTTAGTACAAGAGCACAGACTAGAGTTTTTGTTGCATTAACTGTTAAGTAATGATGGATTGAGCTGATCTGACAAATAGCAGTGTAGGCAGAGCGACAGATGTGATTTAAGAAGTTGTTGGTAGACATGTTGTCAGAAATTATGTAGCCAAGATTCCTAGTCGATGTTTTGAACAGTATATCAGAACTAGCCACCTGAATAGAATTCGGAAGAGACAAAGTACTGTGTGATTTACTGTTGCACAATATGATTGCTTCTGTCTTGTCATCATTTAGTTTGAGCTTGCTGTAAGTCATCCAAGACTTTACCTCACCAATGCACCCTTCCATCAATTTAACAGTGAAGTCAATATCAGGTGGATCAGTATGAGTGTAAAGCTGAGTATAATCTGCAAATGATTGGCTTTTAACTGAATGCTTTTCGAGCAGTAGAAGCAGTGGCCTTGTATACAGCACGAAAAGTACCGGGCCCAAAACGGAGCCCTGAGGCACACCATAAACCAAGTCAGCTCTGGGAGAGATACATATCTACTGATACCACCTGTGATCTGTTTGATAGGTATGATTGAAACCAAGCCAGAACTAAGTCAGAAATTCAAAAATAATGTTGCAGGGTTTTTAGCAATGTTTGATGGCCAACGGTGTCAAAAGCACACATACACACATATATAAATGTATATATTAGGGCTCCGGAAATTAACGATTAATTTCTCGATTAATCGTTAAAAAAATTAACGATTAAATTATTTTTTAACGATTAAGCGACCCATCACTTTCAAATTATTGGAATTCAAAAAGTAAAAATATAATAATAAAACATAGAGGCGGATAAATAATACATTTCCCGACGACTACACGAACATTTAGGTTTTAAACTATTGACTGACGGGAATGTTCAAAATGTTGATAAGGTTTTTCTACCACGGTTCTAACACTTCGCCTACTTATCAAACCAATAAATGAATAGCGTGTTAAGCTAATGACAGTAATGGAGTCTGACTCAGAGACAGAAAATGGCAGCTCTTCTGATGAATTACTTCGTTACAAAATGGAAATGAAAGTTCAATAATCCATTAACCCTCTACAATGGTGGAAACTTAATGAACACTGATATCCGATAATGTCATTTCTTGCCAAGACCGTTTTGTGCATACCAGTTACCTCATGTTCCATGTGAATGATTGTTCACCTCGGCTGGTTATATTGTCAATTAGTCCCACTCATCACTTGAACCAAATAATGTCAACACACGTGCCTTTTTTCGCAGCTGGTTAAAAGATGACGTATAAAGGAGACATTCTAGTGTTATTTAGATTTTCACCAAGAACGTTTATAAAGTGTTACTTATGACAGCATAAATTTTAATTTTTAGCTTTAATTGAAATTAATGATTTCATTACTCGTTAATTTTTCAAAAGTTAATGAATAATCGGCATCCTTCGTCTCGTGAGACGATGGTGCATCACTTTTGAGTTGGTTTGCATTTCCTAGAGTGGCTGTGCAGTCCTATCCTTGAGTGACAATCTTTACCACAGCTTTTACACACGAGTTCTGTGCTTTCAAATGTTTTGGCCTTTCTCCTAGCTCTTCTTTCTGTAGCCTTCTCCATCCTTCGCTCCTCGGCTACTATGACGCCCTCTTTGACAACTGTGCGCCACGTAGATCGGTCTTCTGCCTTACACTCACAGTCGCTTGTGCGTAGTCTGGCTGATTTCATGTCCCTTTGGCAGACATCTTTAAATCGCAGACGTGGGCGACCTGTCTTCGTCTTTCCCGATGCCAGTTCTCCATATAGGAGGTCCTTAGGGATGAGGCCAGGGCTCATACTTTTAACATGTCCTAGCCATCTCAGGCGTCTTTTACTGAGAACATGCTTTGGGTATTGGCACGCATTAGGACCTCAGGTTTAGGCACATTGTCTTGACATTTAATGCCTGGAATGCGTCGCAGGCATCTCAAGTGGAAGTTATTAAGCGTGCGCTCTTGGGATGTATAAGTGGTCCATGTCTCGCTCACGTATAGCAGTGTACTAATGACGCAGACTCTATAGACACACAGTTTGGTTTTCTCTGTTAACTTGGTGTTTTGCCAGACTCGTTTTGCTTAATATAGCCATTGTGGCAGCTGCCTTGCCAATTCTACTGTTTATTTCCTCTTCAATTTACAATGTATTGGAGACCTTGGAACCCAAGTAGGTAAAGCTGTCCACAACGTCCAAGGTTTCATTGTCGATTTTGATGGTAGGAGGAGGTTGTGTGTCTTGGGCCATGATATTTGTTTTTTTCAAGCTGATTTGCAGACCAAGTTCATTGCAGGCAATGGAGAAGCTTTACACGAGTTGTTGCAAACCAGTTTCTGTGTGTGCTGTTAATGCCGCATCATCCGCAAAGAGTAGCTCCCGAATTAGGATATCTGTCGTTTTGGTCTTGGCTCGGAGGCGGGCAGTGTTGACAAGTCCTCCATCAGCTCTGGTGTGTAACCAGATTCCATCACTGCTATCCTTGAATGTGTATCGAGGCAATACAGAGAAGAATATTGCGAACAGTGTTGGTGCAAGTTCACAACCTTGTTTAACTCCGCTGCTGACTGGAAAGGTTCCATCGAACTGCACTGTGCCCTGCATATTTTCTTGGAACTGTCTGATGATGGCGAGTAGGTGTGGGGGACAGCCGATTTTTATCAGGATTTGGAATAGCCCGTTGCGACTGACGAAATCAAAGGCTTTTGTAAGGTCCACAAAGGCAATTTATATAGTGGCATCTGTTGCTCTCTGCATTTTTCCTAGAGCTGCCGTATGGATAACACCATGTCTATGGTAGACCGACCAGCCCGGAAACCGCACTGAGATTCTGGATAGGCACGGGATGCTAGACACAGTAAACGTGTTAGTATGACACGGCCGAAAGCCTTTCCTACAATACTAAGGAGTGAGATACCGCGATAGTTATTGCAGTCACTTCTGTCACCCTTGTTTTTATATAGTGTTACTATATTTGCATCCTTTAGGTCTTGGGGGATATAGCCCTGTTCCCAGCAGAGCGACAAAAGCTCGTGCAATGGCTGGAGTAAAGCTGTCTTGCAACTCTTTAGAGCTTCTGGTGGTATGCCATCATTCCCAAGGGCTTTTCCACAAGCTAGGCTGTCAATTGCTTTGCTCAGCTCTTCCTGTATGGGCATGACATCAAGTTCTTTCATGGTTGTCATATCGGGGATGTCATCTAGAGCGGTGCTGGAGACTGTGGTAACTGTTGATTACAGTTCCAGATAATGCTCAACCCACCGTTTTAGCTGTCCTGCCTGGTCTTGGATAATTTCTCCACTTTTGGACTTTAGGGGGGCAACTTTGGACGTCAAAGGGCCAGTTGCTCTTTTGATATTTTCGTACATGGCTTTGGCATTGCCCATGTCTGCAGCTGATTGTATGCTGGAGCAGAGGTTAAGCCAGTAGGTATTGGCACATTGATGGGCAACTTTTTGGGCAGCGACTTTGCTGTTTTTAAGGCATACAGCCTGTCGGGTGTGGGCTATTTCTTGTAGGCCATAAGAGCTTTCCTTTTGGCTTCAGTGACGGGTTTCATCTCGTCCCAATATTCATCAAACCAGTCCGTATTTTTGTGAGATTTCTTGCCAAAGGCATGTATTGCTGACGTATAGATTGTGTTTCTGAGATCCATTATATACAATATTATATACTAGGACTAGGACTATTATATACTAGGACTGTTATCGATTAATTTAAATTTAATCAATCAAAATTTAATGATTAAATTTAAGTTAATCGTTAACAGTCCTAGTATATAATATTGTGAATAGACTTTTTCATTAAATTTTAAATAATTTTTATGATTTGGTTATAGCGTTTGCTCCATTTACATTATATTATGTACAAAAGTGCTTATGTTATTTATATAGTATTCCTAGGTATATAAATATATATTTCAGTATCAATGCTATTGCGTGTTTTAACAATGAAAACAATGGCAGAGGCTAAGCATTATCTTCTAAAATATAAAATTTACTAGGCAACTCTTACGGTCAGCTATCTCTGTTTTTATTTATAAGAATTAACATATTCGCTTCCTTTGGGTGCAACTGCAAACTGCTTGAAAATAAAAGTAACTACAATATTGTTTTTAAAACAATATATTACAAAATATATAAAGATCATAAATGTACATCATTGTTTATTATGTATTATAAAAAGCATCATTAGTAGGACATGAATGAATTAATTTAAGTTTGATTAAATTTTTTATGGAAGATAAACTTACCAGGCTGTTTTTTATCAACCTTAAATGTAATGGTATCAGGCAAGATTACATTTTGAATCTGTTCCTTGGTATCATACCAATGAATAGTAACATTGGTCTGATCATTGCTTTCGTCTAAACAAGTACATGAAATATATTTTCCTTCTTCTGCTTCTCTTGCACAATGTACTATTGAAACTCTTGGAATTTCTGTAACAAATGCAAAAACAGATGCTGGTTACATTTTAATTTATGACAAATTTTAATATTGTTTTATAATTTATATATATTATAATCTTTTTTTTTAAATTATTTCAAAGAAATTTCATTTTGAAACTGAATAAATCTGGATGCACAATTCGGTCCAAATGTTGTTTTTCCCTTTAAAAAAATGTAATATTTTTTCTTGTTCCGTTTAAAAAATAAAATAAATAATCACTAAATATGTATAATACTTTAATATATATATTTAGATTTTGTAACATAAAATTACAAAATATTTTGGTATAAATATATTGTTATTAGGTTTTATTTTTAATTCTGAATAGGTGACTTGAAATATAAAAGAGTGAGATTTAATATATTTATTAACATTCATAAATAATTTGTTATTAACTGAGAGACCGCCATGAATTAATTTTTTAAAATTATATATATATATATATATATATATATATATATATATATAATATATATATATATATATATATATATATATATATATATATATATACATATTAAATTATGACAGTACGTGAAAACAGATTATCAACCACCATTTCGCACAAGTTTATTTAATCTAAAATCAAATTTGAAAATACAAATTTAGAAATACATTAAAGAGGGCCGTATACATATAGGTTTCGAGATCCCAAAAATATATATGTTTTTTGCAGTAACCTAGTGAAAGTTCCCATCATAATTTGTATTTGAATTTGATTGTTTCATACCATATAATTTTTAGAAAAAAAAATAAATAAGGAATATCACTATTATGCCATTTTTGTTCATAATAAATTTTGATTTTAATTGAAGATTTTAAGGGGAAAAAACTTGTCCTTAACAATGTACTTATTTTGTAATTCAAAATGCTAGCAATAGTATGTTATATTGACCTAGTTTTATTGTTCTTGTAATAAGGCTTCCAAACAGTATGTCACTATCAGCACCTGTGACATTAGGAAAAATGGTCACATTCAAGTTGTATTCTCCTGGCTTCAAATTGTCACTTGGTACGAATAAAGTACAACTGCTTTTCAAAGTCTCCAAAATTTCTTGTTTTGCCATAGTTTTGTTATAAACATTACCCATCATGTTAACAGTATCCTGTCGGTTTGAAATATAATCAATAAAATAAATAAGCATACATTTGTGATAATTTGTAAATTGTTGTAACGAATACCAGTTAATTTTTAGCGAAAATATATTCTGTGTCCTTAGTAACAAAAATGTGTATATTGTTATTTTCATACACAAAAAACTATATTCTATTAGAAAAAAGCTGTAACATTTTCTATTAAATATTAGTACAAAACTCTTGCTTTGAGTCTGAATTACTCTAAAAAAAACACCTTATTTTGCGTACTTTAGATATTTAATATAATAAAAAGCCCAAAAGTGTAAGTGTATTTTATAAGACACTCTCTTTTGCCTTACATAAATTGATCGAATAAATATGTAATGTATCTGAGCAAATAATAGTGTAACTGTGTTTGAAAAAAAATAATTAAATATATATAATTTTGTTTTATTTTCCATAAAACCCTGTTATAGAAGTTAAGTTTCAGTTATTTTTGTTTACTCGTAAGAGGCCAACTGTGACAACTCATGTATTTGTTTATGATAACACTATTCAACACTTGCTTTAAAATGTATTATCTGCTTACCTCTTTTAAAGTAAAAACGAAATAGCATTTCGTTTGCTGTTGAAAAGACTTGACAGAACATTTAACAAATAATCCATCCTTCAAATTGCTATGTTCACACGTCAGGTTTTCTAATTTCACTGAGGATAATAGGCATAAAAAATAGTTGTTTAAAAAAAAATGAAAAAAAAATTTCAATTCAATTTCTCTGAAATTAAGAGTGAAATGAAGACGTTTTACCTTAAATATAAAAATATTTGCTGTTGATTTCTCGTGAATTTTTTTTTAAGTTGATAGTCAAATCTAATTTCTCTCTCTATATATATATATATATAGCCGAATGGTGGCTATGATGGTTGTATTATTGTTATAGTATATGCTATGCACAACACTAACTGAACAGCTAATGATATACTAACTAAAGGCAGGTCGTGAGAATTATAGTTTTAAATAAGGTTTATTTGCATAATGTCTTACATGCGGTTAAAACACAGTTACTGTCCCGAGCTAAGCACTGTCCTAAGTATCGCACATGTCGCACCTACAGGTTCTTTCTGCCTAACAGAACTGCTTCCTCCCTTATATAGTCGGTGAGCCGGAAGTTCTAGCAGTATTGTCATATACTCTAACCTGTCTAATTCATTTCCGGGCATTGTTAGGAGGAATTCGGAAGGCCTCACAGCCAAATACACAACATTGTACTGGGCTGGGGGGCGGTATTGTTTAGAGGACCGATAATTATCACCTCTGCCGGAAGTCCAATATATCCGCCGCATTCCAAGCTCAACCACAACCAGGGCCGTCTTAACGCATAGGCCCGTTTGGCATTTGCCCGGGGGCCGACTGGGTAGGAGCCCCGTTGGAATATGTTTATTTATATATATTAAGTATATTTATTTTTTATTCTTGCTCACTCTTTCTTTGCCCATGGGCCCAAAATGGTGTAAAGACGGCTCTGACCACAACAGTGTGGTGGGCTGTGGGGGTGGGGGGGTTGCGCATATATTAACGAGCCGAAAGTCCTTATCCCGGTGCCTGTCACCTATCTGTAATCCAGCACCTATGTGGAGTAAACTGAGGACCCTTTGTTGGGTGCGTGAGGAAGGGGGATCTGAAGGGAGCAGTGGCTGGCGCGCCCTAAGTATGTTTTGGGGGCACACGGCCACATCTATATATACTGTTTTCAAATATGTTTGAGATCACTGAAATGAGCTTCTAAACTATAAAATATATACTTTTTAAACCATATGTCATATATCTTTTTCAAGTTTGCATCTTAAATAATTATAAATATTATTATTATTATTTTGGGGGTTATGCATGTGCAACAATTATTTATATCACGTACAATGCTTTGTTGCTGTGACACATTTTGCGATTATAATTTTAAAACTGTTTATTGTGTATTTCTACTTTTCATGGATATTGCTTCAAATATTAAAATCTAATACATTCTGAGTACAAAATAGAACCCTGTTCGGCAAAGTAAAAAAAACCAAAAAACTTATTGACTCAAAAACTTCCCAAGGTTTAATTGCCGTTGGAAGAATAAAATACTATTTAAACGGCTTTTAAAAAGTTAAAATAAGGGCCTGGGGGCGCTATCGGTGCAAGAAATAAAGTTCAAAAGAACATTTTATTTCAATCTAGATCATGATGGATATATTTATTTGTCAATATTTGTATTAAAAAATCGTGTGAAATCGAATGGTTAAAATTTCGTAATAAAACGTTTGCGAAAAAGAGATTAGAGGCCATCGGCTCCAAAAGAATGAAATATATAATATTTATGCCCTCTAGTATTTTATTGTAGGCCATCAAGTTTTTATATTCCAAATTTTGTCAAAATCAATTTACACAGTATCAAAAAATTAAACACATTTTATTTATCTCATATAAGGTGAAAAAAGTACATTGGGGCCCCCGGCCACCATTGAGCGAAAATTCAAATATTTTTTTGTGTGCTCCTATTACCATCACGGGAGTGTACTCAACAACATCCCAAATGTGACCCGTCTAAACGCCGGACTAAATGGTTCCGGACTAAACGGCCCTGTCAAAACGGCCCCGACATAACGGCACCGGTAAAAATAGCCCCAGACAAATTGTTAACATTTTTAAACAAAAAATTTAATTTGTTTTGCATTTTAAGCTTTTATCAACTTTTTCACACTTTAAAAAATTGGTAAAATTGTAAAACTTTTTCTTGTGATGTTATTATATTGTTTCTTGTCAACAAACAACCGTGATTGGTACCGATTCGCGTAAAGGCTTTTCAATTCACTCTTGTGATGTAATTATTATTGTTTATTGTGAGCTAAACATGACACGGAATAGGTGAGTAAAAATACGAATATAATATTTGATTGTACATTTTACTATTAGTCCATGTATTAGTCCAGGGTCGTTTTGTCCGAGGCCGTTTTGTCGGTGAACCCATCCCAAATTTTCATCCTTCTACCTACACGGGAAGTTGGAGAATAAGTGATGAGTCAGTTTTTTATAAATCTGATAAGAGGACAAAACTACATTTTGACACCCGCACCCCATGAGTGGGAATATTAAAATACTTTTTTGGCACTTCTCGTCGTAAGAGTGTACTTAACAACTTCCCAAAGCTTCAGGCTTCTACTTACACGGGAAGTTGGAGAATTAGTGATGAGTCAGTGAGTGAGTTCGCCAGGGCTTTGCCTTTTATTAGTAAAGATGACTTCAATTGTATTTGCAAATTCCAAAATGTTTCACGCATTTTTGTCAATGTGATCTAAGTAGCGAAGCAGTTTTAAAAAAGATTGTTCTGTCTTTGCACTACCCAATACAATTTCATCGATATAATGTACATAGCTGAAGAAATCTCAATTCCTTGTATGTGTTTGCTTTAATGATATGTGTATAGAATTACACTTATTACATATAAATTTAAAAGAAAAAAAAATTTAAAGAGATATTACAGAAATAAGTAAACAGTTACTGTTATCATTAATCTCGAAAATAAGTCCATTCTTTATCTCGGATTATTGAATGATACTTGGAACATTTTATTATTAAAAAATATATATCCGAAAATAGAATGTAATTATTTTGACAAATAAAACATTAAATATCTATCAGGGCTTTTCTGTTTTAAAAGATTTCATGGTTATCTATAAAGTGTCCAATAGCGTGTCACACGTTTGTTATTAAACATGTATGTGTATAGCGCGTGTTTTGTCTGTATGCCTGGTAGTAATTTATGATTTTGTTTTGAAATACTCACTTCCAAATGGATATTTTTCCTAAAGTTCTTAAATGATACTTGAAAATAATCTTGATTATGGAAAGTGATTGCCTATCTAGTAAAAAAGTACATTATACATAAAATAGTTAAAGTAAATTACTTGATAAATATTTAAAAATATAAAACATTAACTACCATACAATGGAAAGCTACATGGTTCTTCAACATATTTTCCAGACATTCCAATTGCAAACCAGGTACGTCCATCTGGTAACGTCATTTCCTTTGACACATTGAAAATAATAAGTTGAATGATAAAAGAGTCATTTTGGTACATCTGAGAGATGTTGTATTCACTTTTTTTGAAGATATCACATGGCTCATAAAGTGAGCATCGTCCTAACAATCCTTGCTTGGAGCGTACTTGAATTTTGCCCTCGTAGTCTTCTTGAGACACTTTAAAAGTTATTGCATGTAGTGAGTTCATTTCAGCCGGTTGACACGATACAATCTCTTTAAAAAAAGAAAATAATAATACTATTGTAAAAAAATATATTCAAAATTCTTATTAAAGAAAAGACGAAAAAGAATTCATGACAATAAAATAATTTGTCACAACTAAATATCATTAATCTAGCTATTTTTTTAAGTGCCAAATTATCTATAAATGGGAAAGGGTTCCACCGGATTTTTTAAATTGATTATCATACAAATGTTTTAAATATACCATATAAAGCTAATTAAACATGTTATGCATACATAATAATAGAGTAAATAATGCATTTTGAAAATCACACTCTGTTTGCATGGAGATGTTAACTTTAATTCAAAATGCGAGTACAGTTAAATTACTAATATCTTTTCAGGCCGTATGTTTATTGTTCATATGGATTAAAAACAACAAATGTTTAACCATCATCTTAATATATAAAATAAAAAAAAATTTTTTTGCAATGTGCTAATAGCTTTCACAATCTAAAGACGATTTTAAAATATCTTAATTATTTATTCATGGAAGTAATGGTTTTAAAAAATAAATGGCATATAACACATACATAACTATGTTTATTTTACTATAGTTATCGATACAACTCATCGGAAAGAAGTTTTATTTTGTCTAATTTTAATTTTAATATGCGAAAAATTTGTTAAAACTTACAAATAGCATTTTTAAAAAAAATTCTAAACTTACCACATATTAGTAATTGAATTTGCAAGTATAACACAAACAAAACTAAGCGTAAATTCATTTTGTCTTTTAAAATAATTTTTATTGCAAATGATTTGTACGTAATTTGTAAAGTTGAACCCATAGTCAACGTGTATTCAATCAAGTTTTGATTGGTCTTTGATTTAATAACATTTAATGTATAATTCATAACTTATAGAAATTCGATTTATTTTCTTTAAAATAATTATTCGATTTATAAATTTGTTTCGAGATTTCCTGAAGAATGCCACGTACTTGAACTTTGGCTCATTTGTCTAACACGTGTGAGTCATGGAACTCATTAAAAATGTTCCATTTTTTAAAATTGTAATAACCACTTGAGTTTCTTCTTTTTTTTTCCTAACTTATTTTTCTCTCTTATTCTCTCTCTTAACCGTAATATGTGATTCTTCCTTCATAAATCAAAATTCACTTCTCAATACTTCACACTCTTTTCATCTTGACCTTTTCCTTGTAACACTTTCCTCTTGTGTTTATATATATATATATATATATATATATATATATATATATATATATATATATATATACATATTAGGGCTGTTAACGATTAATTTAAATTTAATCGTTAACTTTTTAAAAAATTAACGAATGATTAATCGCTAATTTCGATTAAAACCAAAAATTATAATTTATGATTCATAAGTAACACTTTTTAAACTTTCTTGTTTAAAATCTAAATAACACTGATATGTCTCCTTTATATGTCATCTTTTAACCAATTACGCAAAAAGAGTAGTTTGTTCAAGCGATGAGCGGGTCTATTTGACAATATAACCAGCCGAGCTGAACAATGGAACTGAGGTATCTGGTATGTGCAAAACGGTCTTGGCAAAGAATGACATTATCGGATATCGGTGTTCATTAAGTTTCCACCATTGTAGAGGGTTAATCGATTCAGGAACTCTCATTTTCATTGTGTAATGCAGTAATTCATCAGAAGAGCTGTCGTCATTTTCTATCTCTGAGTCAGACTCCATTACTGCCATTAGCCTAAAACGCTTTTCATTTGGTTTGATAAGAAGGCGAAGTGTTAGAACCACGGCAGGCAAACTATTTCTCACAATGTATACAATAAACTTTATCAACATAGTGAACATTCCCGTCAGTCAATAGTTTAAAACCAAAATGTTCGTGTAATCGTCAGGAAATGTGTTATTATTTATCAGCCGCTATTTTTTATATACATTTTAAAAAATATTTTTTGACATCCAATAATGTGTAAGTGATGGGTCGATTAATCGTTAAAAAATAATTTAATCGTTAAAATTTTATAACGATTAATCGAAAAAATTAATCATTAACTTCCCCAGTCCTAATATATATATGATAAAGTTTTGGATGACATTCATTTCAACAATTATGAACACCCGTTAAAGCAAAAGCATAAACACTTGTGCTTTAATGAAAAGAGTTATCAATGAAAATTGATATGCCCATTGCCTCATCTATTAATCAAATTATTCATGCATCCTTCTATCCATTTACCCAAAAATTATAAATATATATAGCACGTATGTGTTGCGCGTGAGCTTGGTAGTAATTTATGTACAATTTAAGCATTCTATCTACATATGGTTTATTTATCCTTAACAATATTGGCCTAAGTACTCACTGACTTACTGAGTGACTCATTATTACTACTTCATTTTTTCCGTCCTGAAAAGCTTTATTTTCCGATAGGCTTTAAATCATTTGTTTGTAGATGGATATTGTGTTACTTTAAGGAAAATATTTAGTAAGAAAATAATTTTTTAGTCACAAACTTATTAGTCACCCTGTGTAACTAATAAGTTTGTGACTAAAAAATTATTTTCCGCTTTTTCATGCGAGATTCTACATTCCTCACTGCAGCTGGGCCTCATCTTTTTAAAACATTTTTTTTGTTCATTTTATTTTATACTTTTACGCGTTAACAAAAAAGATTTGTAAAACCTAATTTCATTCATGAAAACTTGTTAAATGTCCTGTTATCCAAGTTCATCTAGAACGAAATTTGTGAGCAAAATTTGAAATTGTCTGTGAATATAAACTTACATATTCTTAACCCTTTTCCATATGTGCGCTGATCCACTTAGCATAATTTTTTTTTCACAACACATGGATTGCCTATATAAGACATTCTATGATTTCGCTTGTTCTATCTGGAATGATTTTCTATACACACTACACATATCATACACACACACGACTATGCATCACGGGAAGTGTGTCATTTGTTTTACTTTTGATTTTCCGCCCGACTGACCACCTGCGAACCCAAGAGACGACGTTGAAGTTAATAAAATGGCTTGAATTAAACAACCCCGTAAAAAAAGGAAGTTAATATAAGGGATTAAATTAAACAACCCCGTAAAAACAAAGTTTTTGACTATAAATCACTTATATATGAGACATAACTAAAAAGTATTTATCATGCTTAAACACGACAAAGATTTACAGACTGAGATTGCCTTAAATACCTTTTGTTGTAAAACGGAGGGGGCAGGGAAAATGTTTGGTCACGGATGGCTTAACTTAACTCATCTTGACACGTAAAATATCAACAAAAGCTGGCCGCTACATATAGAGATACATTAAAAATGAATTAATTTAATTACGGTACATTCGATCGCTCTGAAAATTTATTTAATAGCTTTATTCTCCCCCACAAGCCAAACCTACTTTGAAAATTTCAGCTCTCTAGCAAGTCAGAAAACGTTTTGTAACAGTTGACGACAGATCCTGAAGCGTTGAATCGTTGAATCCGGAATCCTGCACGGGTTAATAGGATAGAGGCCTCAAAAAATTTAGTAATATGACCAAACTTTAACATTCGAATTGAAAGTAGAAACACAATTTCATTTATTTTGAGTGTAAAAGTAAATAATAACGTAGCCACAACTTTTAGAGCAATTAATTAATATCTTTGAAAAAAAACCACTAATGATAACATCAAAAGGACCTTACTGCTTTTTGGATACATGTCAAAAATGCGAAAACAAAAATGTGAAAACAAAAAGAGCGACGTCAAAAGGGCGAAAACAGTAATAGCGAAATTTTAAAAAAGGCGAAAGCCAAAATGAGCGAAAGCAAAAAAAAAGGCTATTAAAAAGGGCGAAAGTAAAACTAAGTGAACTAATTGCACCTGAGATTAAATTCAAATTTATTAAAAATTATTAATCAAATGTTCACATAATAATAGTAATGTAGTGACAATATTTAAATATGATACTGTAGTGTAATATTTATGACTATACTAAACTTGAAGTTTAAAGTTATGAGCGATGTTGCTCAGGAAATTCTAACACTAACCCTAACCGCTAAATCTAACCCTAACCCTGACATGATTTCATATTTTTATATTTCGCCTCATATGTTTTCGCATTTTTTGTTTCAGCCGTTTTTATCTTTCGCCTTTTTTGGCTTGAACCTTTTTCATCTTCGCTCATATTGTTTCGCCTTTTTTTGTTTTTGCTCTTATTGTGTCACCCTTTTGACGTGATACGCATACAAACAGGTCAGAATCAAGCAATGCACCAGTTATTCAACCAGCTGACAATGACCTGCTAATTGACTGCAATATTCCTACCAAAGAAGAGATAGCAGGGCCATTAAACAATTCAGAAATGGAAAGGCTGCAGGACCTGATGGCATCCAAGCAGAAGCACTGAAGGTGGACGTGAAAACCAGTGTGGAAATGCTGAAACCTCTGTTCATGAAGATATGGGAAGAAGAGCAAGTTCTTTCCAATTGGAAAGGGTGATTCCTTATCAAGATCAGAAAGAAAGGTGATTTAAGTTCCTGTTCCAACTAAAAGGGGTCACCCTGCTGTTCATCACAGAAAATTTTTAACCGCGTATTGCTTAACAGAATGAAAAACGCTGTAGACCCTCTGCTGCGTCCTGCACTGACCAGAAAGCAACACTGCACATCATTCTGGGGCAGTCACTTGATTTGAACTCACCTCTCTATGCCAAATTTGTTAACTATGAAAAATCCTTCGACAGTGTGGACTGGAAAACTCTGTGAAAACAGTTAAGACACAATGCGGTGACAGAAAATTACTGATATAATCAGAAACACGTATGAAGGGATGAGCTGCCGAGTCGTCCATGGTCAGCTGGTGACAGATGCTTTCCAGGTGAAGACTGGTGTGAGACAAGTTTTCTTGCTGTCACCCTTCCTATTCTTGTTAGCCATTGACTGGGTGATGAAAACATCTACGCAGTAAAACAAATGGCATCCTATGGACCTTGTGGGATCAACTTGATGATCTCGTCTTTGCTGATAATATTGCCCTTCTTTCACATACCCAACAACAAATGCAGGAGAAAACAAACACTGTTCCAGCCACGTTTGCTAGAATGGGTCTCAATATACACAAATGGAAGAGTTTAGTCCTCAAGGTTAATAACACCAGTACATCACCAATCATACTTGAAGGAGAAGCACTCGAGGAGGTGTACAGTTTTGTTTACCCAGGCACAGTGGTAGATAAACAAAGTGGAACAGATGCTGATGTGAAAATAAGGATGGGGATGGCAAGAGCAGCCTTCCAACAACTCAAGAATGTCTCCAACATTTTAATCAGTAAGTTATAAATAAGGATCTTCAACGCCATTGAGTAGTCGAGACGTGGAGAACGATGGCCGTAAACCTGACCAGAATTCAGTCCTTTATCAACAATTGTTTAAGAAGGATTCTCAGAATTCACTGGCCGTACAAAATCAGCAACCGGGAACTGTGGCAGCGGACAAAGCAGAATCCAATAGAGGAATAGATTCTCCAGAAGCGGTGGAGGTGGATTTCTCGTACACTATGAAAATCTGCTTCTAATACAAGGCACGCCCTAAAATGGAAGCCCCAGCGAAAGCGGAATAGAGGCTGGCCTAGAAACACTTGGCGCCGAGAATTGGAGGCAGACATCAAGAAAATAGGCCATGACTGGAAGATCCGGAATAGAATGGCCCAGGATAAGAATGCCTGGAGGTCTCTTGTCGGTGGCCTATGCCCTTGGAGGATTTGCAGACGCCGACGATGATCGTTTGATGCCCCTCATGGACGAGAACACTAAATAACAACACGTGATCTTGGACAACCGTTTTGACAACAGTGTCTTTCAGGAAGTCTTCATCCGTCACTAAATCATTAACAGCGTATGCTACGCTGTGGATCAGCTAGTGTTGGCAATAAAGGGGTAAAATAACGGGCACAAACAGACATTTTTAAAAATTAAAAAAAATGTTTTCGCTGGGGCTTGAACCCAGGACCTCCCCGTATTAGGCGGACGTGATAACCAGTACACTACGAATCTCACGTTTCTGTTAAGGAACAATGTAAGTGAACGGCAAGTGAACGCAAGAGTTTTGTTACCCCCCACTCCCGTCCCTCCTTTTTTTTATCCCAACACGTTTGCCAACAGTGATTAGTTGACCCGAGCGAGGGTCATTCGTCATGCTCGGTTGCACATACTTGCAGCTTGCTTGCCTCGCATGGTCCAATGAAGAGAATTATATATATAATAAGATGAACATGTCCACTGAAGTCATCAAAAGAGATGAAAATGTCACCTCGTGGAGATATTGAGTACGTCTACTACAGAACGTCATAGATACTTCTCTTGCTCTGGCATAAGGTTGTAACAGATGCCACAAATCACGATTCTCTTGAGCCGTTCCATGATGTCAAGTGAAGAGTGAAAGGCCAGAAAGACAAAAGCACTTTGAAAAGCCTAATTTGATATCTAATTATAAATTATAAGGCTCATATGGGTGATGCAGACCACCATGATTGCCTTGTTGCAAAGTACTCTATTTCTGTTCGCGAAAAGAAATGGTACTGGCCAATGTTTACTTGCTGCATTGATATGGCAGAAGTGAATGCATGGATTCTGCACAAACTTATCCACTGCTCAAATGCAATGCTTCTGAAGGCGCGCAACTGATACAGCTTATTTGAAAAAAAAACTTTCAAATGCAAGTATACAGGAAGGCCCAGGGTCCCTTAATTACCAATGGGAGCTAATGTGGTGCGATATGAAGGTGGGGGACAATTTTTGATGCAGAGGAAAAAACAGGATGCTGTCATCATGAAGGATGCAAGAAGAAGCCTAAAACCTATTGCGGGAAGTGCAATGCAAATCTCTTATCACGTGCTTTCAGCCTTATCATAATACATAGTGTATTTGAACTATGATTCCTCTTTGGCTTAGTTGTTCCTTTCATATAATTTTATAATTAGGAGCAATAACTTGAGATGCCCACAAATTATGCACGGATATTGTTTTACCATAAATCCTCCCAGTGTCCTATTTAGACGACAGTATTTAACTCCACATCCAAACACAAAGTAGCAAAATTAACTATTTATTTGTCTTCTAGGGACTCAAAATAACAAAACTTTCACAACGGAAACAAAATTACAAAAGAAAAATATTTTGAGAGATACGGGTTAAGTAGGGGTGTAACGGATTTCGGTTCCAACTTCGGCAAATCCAGAATCCGCCTATTTTTTTTACAAATCTGGCTTCGGCAGGATTTCACTTTCACTTCATCAATTTGGCTGGCCGGTAGAGCTCCAATTTATATATATTCATTATGTCTCCGGCAATCCCGAAGCCAGCCATTTCAACAAATCTGACACCGGCTCACATCGAATTTCAAGTCCTGCAAGATTTCAAAACTTTGAATCCGGGGCATCATTACTTTTAAGGAGGAATTTTATATTTTAATACAGTTTAATAGATACGTTTAATTTACGTATTAAATATATTAATTAGGTGTTAATTAAAAAACAAATTCGTAAGTGTGACGTACTTTGGGGGGGGGGTCCCGAGATTTGTGACAGTTTGTGACGGGGGGGGGGTCAAAAATGTTCAAAAATAGCGTGACGTACTTTATGGACGTCCCTTAACGATTTCAGTTCTTTGAAATGTTAAACCCTATATCTTTGGGGTCAAACAATAAACATTATTAGCAGTAAAAAACGCACGAATAACAATTGTTCTTAAATACACTATAGCGAAACAATCTATCTCAAATCTTAAAATCAGACAGTTGAGTTACATTTGTTTACTCTGTTACACTTTGTAACTTTGTATGTTTCAGAAACGATCGACCAATTAAAATTAACATTTTCATAAAATTATGTCTATTTCTTCCATTTATTTTAAAAAGATCAATATATATAATTCCCGTTGTCTGTATGGATGTAGTGCTGTTAGGTGGCGCTGCGATCGATTTTTTTAAATATTTCTTTTCAACATCTTCTCTCTCTTTCTATCACATCTTGATTTCAAATTTTTAAAAAACCGTTACGGTTGAAAGTATGATTTGCTTGAATAATTTAATGTAAGTCTCAAAATAAAGCTTATGTGTTTGACACCACTTTAATGAAGGTTGGTTCATTCCCGTTGTCAGTTTAATGAAAGTTGGTTCATTCCCGTTGTCTGTATGGATGTAATGCTGTTAGGTTGCGCTGCGATCGATTTTGTTTTATAGCTATCTCTTTTCAATTATTGTTATTAAAGAAATTTTGAACTAAATAAATAATTATTCCTTTTTTGAATATATTGTTTTTTAAAATTATTTTAAAGAAATATTAATTTTTACAGCAGTAATTTTAGATTGAACTCATTTTTGACGGGTTATCTCTAGTATAAATATACGTTTTAAACACAGAGAAATTTTAAGCATTTATTTTTTATAGAAAAAATGTCTAAAAAATACAAAGTAAATCATTCTTATTTTCAATTTACATACGTTATTTTTATAAAAATGTCCTCAATTTCTTTTAATCCTATTTTTAACTCTCTTTAGATACAACAAAAATTAATTGTTTGAAAATTTTTATTAAGGGACTTTGACAATTTGGAAACATATAACATATTATATTAACGAACATATGAAGTTATTCGTACACGTGCAATACAGACACTCTGCTTCAGAATTAAAAAGCCACATAGACTGAAGAAAGGTTAACAAACAGACGATTGAGAATAAAGGACCGGGGAGGCAAAGAACAGGTCAATTATTTGCGGTTCTCGAGATATATTTTACAAAGACCGACTTTTCAAAATCAGTCAATATATTCAAGTAAACAAACGCACCGTAACAATACAAGCTCCGACATTAAATGATCAAACACTTTAGCGAGACAAACCGCAAAATATGACTCAATCTATCAAGACAACTTGTATAGCAGAAATGCTTTCGAGGCAGTAGAAGAAAGCAAAACATAACTTATTTATATGAGTTACTGATTAGAGCATCCCTGCCCATTATTAACATACCGGACAATACAAAAGTAAAAAATGAACCACTTCCCATGATGCTATCGAGCTGAAATTTTGCACATCGACTCGTGTCACGTAAAATGGATTGTGTTAAATTAATGCATTTTTTACATAGCCTCAATGTAACTATATGTAATTCAATAGCGCCGTTGCTATTGACCGCCTTCCACGTGCCACTTGAGTTCACGCCAGCCATCGATGCCCACACTCCCTGCCCCCTTTCACCAGTTTTAAGGCCAGGGGGACTTCAGTCAATTTCTGTCTGTAAATACTTGTCGCGCGATGCGTATCATATTGAACTCAATCAATACTTTAAGTTCTGTCTAATATATAAGGGATTTATAGTCAAAAACTTTGTTTTTACGGGGTTGTTTTTTAAATCCCTTATATTAACTTCAATGTCTTGTCTATCTGTCTTGGGCTTGCGGTTGGTATGGCGAAAAAAACAAAAGTAAAAAATGCCCCCCCCCCTTTCCCGTGATGCTATCAAGGTGAAATTTTGCACAATGACTTGTGTCACATAACAATGCATTGTATCGAAATTTCAGATCGATCTAATGTACCGTAATTAAATTAATGCACTTTTATTATATCTCTATATAATTTAATGTCGCAGTCTATTATTGTTACCTCAAACTGTCATTGGAGTTCAGTCCAGCAATCGATGTCCACACCCCCCTCCGGTTTTACAGCGATGGGGATTTCATTCAGTTTCAGTCTGTAAATGTTTGTATCGCGATGCGTATCATATTGAATTTAATTAATACTTTTAGTTATGACTCATATATAAGAGACTAGAAATATACCCGCACTTAGTAGCGGCAGTGTGCTGACTTTTTTTCACAGTATTAGTTGCTGGTTATTACAATGTTTATTTGTCAAGTTATTTTTAATATTCATCTATTAGTTAAAATCTTATGGGAAACAGAGATATTCCGTTTTAAGGGGAAAAAAATAAATATATTTAAGAAAAAAAAAGAGAGAGAAAAAAAAACAACAGTTACAATTATTTAAATTTTATCATTTTGCCGCGTGAGTTGTTTTCACTTAATGCAGTGCCTTTTAACATAACCTTACTATTTTAAAGATTGGATTTATTAAATAATGAATCTTGAACATAACATGGTCAATTCGCAATTCATATTAATTAAACGTTTTCAGGATCACTTTATTAAATTTAGTCAAATTCTGTCAATACGTTCAGTGGCGAAAGTTTATAATGTATAGTGTATATATATATAGCTTATGTAAACTTTTTTTAAAGTGTAAGTTTTTTTGACATAGGCCATCGCTTTCCACATAAAATAAACTCGATACATATACGGTTTTTAATTAAATGTCGAGTTATGAATTATATTTTTAAAAAATCGCGATTTCATTCACACATGTAAAATTTTAATCCAATCCAACGTGGAAAAATTGAAATAAAATAATTTAAACGCATATCTAATATGTAAAGCTGAGTTGATGTTTGTATGTTTGTTTGTTTGTATCCATTAAAAAAGGCCACTGCTTTGTTGACATTTTTCCAAAAGATCTCTACCACTGTCGTCACAAAAAAATCTCATATATATTTAAGACACTGCATCGTAACACAATTGTAATTAATACAATATTTGCATCAGCGTCTTTGAGATAAAGATAATATGGCATTATCTCCCTCAAAGGCAAAATCTACTTAACCTATAGCGTCAATAAATTAAATTATAAATGTTATATATGAAATATACTTTCTAAAATACTTGAAAGAAACTAAAGCAGTCGTATTAAAAATAATTCAAGAAATTGTGCGCACCGTATTTAGACAATAACAATAGATGGTTATAGAAATATACTGGCTTAATAAAAAGTCTGCTCATAACAATTGGTGCAATGGTAACTCTACTGTTGTAATCTATTTATAGTTGTTCTAGCAGGGAAATAATATTTGAATTGTTTTATATTTGTGTCTACATTTACGATTAACATTTACTTCTTTATTCATTTGGTATAATATCATAAAGGAATGCAATTCTTTTTTGAGTCACTTTCTTGGACAAACAACAGATTTTGTTTATCAAAAATAAAGAAATGATATTCCACATTTTAATAAAAAACCAAAACAAATCAAATGTCTGTTAAAAAAAACGAATGTGAAACAATGACAGTAATTAATTTTAAAAATGGCTTAAGTTAATCCAACTACAAGGAATTAACATTACAAATTCAATTCGAAAAACAAAATAATTAAGCTTTTTCAGAATCACTTTATTTAGTTTAATCTACTATGTTAATAGGTCCGGTAGCCTAAGTTTAAATTGTATAAGTGTATAGATTATTTAAAAAAACAATAGCTTATGTAAAAGACAAACAAAATATAAATGTCATATTAATAGGACACAGCTAAATATTAAAATGCGTACACTAAAATCTGTGCACAGTAATTAGGTGATAAAATATTTTAAAACTCGCACCGCTAAAAATGAAGCCTTGAAAAAAATACTGACATGATTATTACAGAAATAGGTTTTTATTAAATGTCGAGTTATGAAACAGAAAACTATTAAAACAAATTCACCATTAAATTTAAAAGTGTAAACAATTAAACCTAATGCATCGTGTGGCAGTTGTAATTAAATATGCTTACGTGTCTATAATATATAGACAGTAACAATAAAGAAAATGACCGCAAAGCTCAAATTAAGAAGCGTACACGAAAATGTGCGCACCGTAAATATAATATTTTTATAATGCGCACCCTTGAAAAAAAAGTATTGGGGAAAAACATCTTCACCAAAAATAACACGCTTTGAACGGAATTATAACGCCCGCGTAAAGTTGTTCAATACAGAAATGAGGTTAAATTTTTCATTCTTTGTCTTTGCATTTTCTGATTATTTAATTTACGCATTCGAGCAAAAGGGACAATTACAAAAACTATCTTAAAACCATCTTCAGGGTAAAAGGATTCGTCCTGCCGAATTTGGCCCCCGTCCGTCATTTTGTTTTTCCGTGGCCGTGTAACAGAAAGTCGAAAAGTGAAACATACAAACATACAAAGATACAAACACTAACTGAGCTTTATATATTAGATTTATAGGCAAAAACTTTTGTTTTTACCGGGTTATTTAATTAAATCCCTTATATTAGCTTCAACGTCTTGTCTCTCTGTCTTGGGCTCGCGGTCGGTCGGGCCGAAAACCAAAAGTAAAAAATGACACTCTTCACGTAATCCTATCGAGATGAAATTGTGCACATAGACTTGTGTCACGTAACAAAGCATTGTATCGAAATTTCAGATCGATCGAATGTATCTTAACTAAATTAATGCATTGTTAGTGTATCTCTATAAATTTGTTTTATTAAATCCTTTCTGCGGTGGTTGGGTCATGTCCGCAGGAAGAGCTCGGAGCGCATTCCTGGAGCCTTGCTTTAAGTTGAGCTGGCAACTGGTATGAGAAAAAGAGATCGCCCATGCTTGAGCTTCACGGACGTCTGCAAGAAAGATCTGTGATTGGAAGAGATAGACCATATAACGTGGGAGATCATTGCCGATATCTCAAGATCGTTAAAAACTGAGTGGGAAATAATATCTTAGAGTATACAAAAAAAAGACATTTGGGGCCCCCAGCCCATTCGATGTAAGATGTAAATTTCAAAATGCTGTTCATTTTAATTCAATCTCATCGTGGATATATTTCTCAAGATCGCTAAAAATAGAATGGGAAATAATATCTCAGACATATACGAAAAAAGACATTTTGGGCCCCCGGCCCTGAACAATTGAAAATTAGAAGTGCAGTGCCCTTTGTTATTTTTATATGGGCTAAAAGTTTTTATATAGAAATTTTTGTTAATATCCATTCATTTACGCAGTAGTTAACGCATAAACTATCATATCAGCAAAAATGAAATTAAAGGCCCCAGGGCCCATTTAGTTCGAGATGTAAAGTTCAAAATACCTGTTTATTTCAATCAATTTCATAGTGGATATATTTATCTATATTTCTCAAGATCTTTAATAATTGAAAGGGGGAATACAATCTTAAACGTTTATGAAAAAAGACATTTTGGGCCCCCAAAACCGAAGAAATGGACACTAGGAAATTAATGCCCTATAGTATTTCAATATTGGCTACCAAGTTGTTATATACAAAGTTTGGCTAAGATCCATCAATTTACCCCGGCGCCCCATGAGGGTTAAATTTTGAGAAAAAGTAGCCAGTGACAATCCCAGGAGTGTACTCAAAAGTCTCCAAAAGTTTCATGTCGATCGGATGAATGGTTTAGTAAGCTATAAAGGACATACATACATACATACATACATAAATAAATACATACATACATACATACATACATACATACATACATACATACATACATACATACATACATACATACATACATACATACATACATACATACATACATACATGCATACATACATACATACATACATGCATACATACATACTTTGATTTGTATATATATAGATGTATATAAGTCGTATTAATTATTTTTTTTTACCAAACAATTAACAATATTTATTTACACACAGTTTAAACAAAAATTCATAACGATATGTTATGAATGTAGAAAATTAAATGTATTAACATATAGAGTGAACAAATGTGCTGATGATTCGCCTTCGTGGCTGAACTACTCACCAAAAATGAATAAAATAATTTTCTTTTTGAACACATTTTTTCGAACTCAAGGATGCGAAAGTTAATGTCATCTAAAAACAAAACATATTTTGTTTATAAAAAAAATGAACGAATAACTAAAGCTCGCGGACTTTTGTTATTTGTGGACGCAGTTATATATATTGTATGCGTCTTTAAAAAAGAAACACCAACATGATGGGCATCGTTACAATTTTGTAATTCTTTATACTTTCTCGACTGACACAAAATATTATGCAATACAGAAGAAGGTTGCTGTTTCGCTATCCCACTTTTAAAATTCTTTTATACTCACCTCTATTTTGTAAGGAAAAGATTGAGCCTATAAAACGAAATATTAAAATACTTTTGTGCTTACAACGTAGCCAGTGTGCCTTTCGAAAAATAATTTGTTTAAAACAAAATAACTAAAGTTCTTTGCCTACGGCGGCTAAATATCTCTCAATCCAATATGCCTACACGATCTTGGGAAATAAACAAAACAAACTAACTCATTCAAAATAATTTAGAAGATTCATAAACTTATCGCGTAATTAAAAAAATGCATTAAAACTTTATCAAGTGACAAATAACAAATGGCTTCATCACTTCATGTAAATAATACACATATATTCGTGTTATTTACCTTATATTGTACTATTACTATTCTATGGAATTATTTACTAGAAATCAAAGGTGTAACATTATCACTGGCTCCTCACAAAAAGTATGGTATACTTAAATGTTGCTTTCACGTCTGCTAACATTTTATGTGGACATTAAATTATTTCAATCTAACCTTCTACTAAAAGAATGGCAGAGCAGATATTTGGTAACCACAGCGAGTATATACCCAGTTTAGGTACGAAAATATTTGAGAAGAAATTTGCATTCTTCATAAAATTATATTGCTTTAGAATTTATGTTAGTTTTGGCAGTTAAAGACTTTTGAAAACATGCATACCTTTCGTATTCAAGCCTATTAACTTGTCATTTAACATTTATTTGAAAATTTGAGTTTTAAATTTAATTTAATGCACACGACATTGTCATGGACTATTTGAAATAACATTTAAAAAAATATTAGTACGTGAAGCCTACCTGATTTTTTAAAGGTTTTAAGATATTTTGGCTGAAAGTTACACTTACTAATATAATATCTCACTAGAAAAATTGTTTACACTGTCTTAATGATGTAAGCTGTGAGATAAGTTTCTAAATAAATTAAGTTAATGAAACAAAATAATTACGATTAATAAGTATTTCACCCAAATTGTCTAATTCAGGCTGGTAAGAACGACATGACAAACACCATTAATATACCTAGATTATGCCAAGTGGAAAAGCAGCAAACGTATATTTAATTAGAGAAAGGAACGATTTTCTCTATATCTCTAATAACAAAATTACAGTTTCCTTCTTATTACTTAATTATGTTAATAAGTATGGTAACCAGAGTTTAAATTGTAAATTAATTTAGCTTATGCAAACAAAAATTTACAGCATTTGTTCCAGCTCTTTATATGCCTGTCAAGATCATTGATGTTCAACTGTAATAAGTAAATTTAAAGGAATGAGAAAGTACAATAATAATTTAAGTTTGATCAATCTTGATTAGTGATTCAGTGTTTAGACATTGAAATTTACGAATATACAAAGATGCAAACACCAACTGAGCTTTATATATCTAATATATAAAGCTAAGTTGGTGTTTGTATCTTTGTATGTTTGTCTGTTTGTATGTTTCACTTTTCGACTTTCTGTTGCACAATCACGGAAAAACCAAATGACGGACGTGGACCAAATTAGGCAGGACGGTTCCTTTTAACCTGCAGATGGTTTTAGTATAGTTTTTGTAATTGTCCCTTTTGCCCGAAAGCCGTAAAGAAATAAATTATATCTCCTTTCCATATTGAACAACTTCAGGCGGCATTCAAATAGAGTTTTATTTTGTGCATAATTTTTTTTTCAAATAGTTTATTTTGATCAGTGCCTGTTAAAAATTATTTTATTGTCGAATTACGGTGTGCACTTTTTCGTGTACTCATCATATATTGATCCGTGTTATTTCATTATAATAACTTACATATTTGGTTTGGCTTTGCGGTACAAAGCAAAGGCTTTTTTTAAACTGGTTTTTTATATTATATATGGGTTAAAACTATTTTTATTACATTTGTCACACAATGAATATAATTTATTTTTAAATTAAGCGGTTTGTCATGTTGTTTATAATTATTCAAAATTTAATTAATTTTTTTTTAATTTACTCATTATGTGAGTGAATATTATGTGAAAAGAAATGGCCGAAGCCAAATACGTGCCTTTTTAAAAAAAAATTGTTGCGTGTTCTTTATTTCTATTTTTTAAGTTTGGTAGATAATTTGTTTTTTCTCCCTCAAACTAAATCTGATGTGGGGATTACAAAAATATAATTTACAAAATATGATGTATCATAATTACTTTCCTTTATGTATGTATGTATGTATGAATGTATATATGTATGTATGTATGTATGTATGTATGTATGTATGTATGTATGTATGTATGTATGTTTGTATGTATGTATGTATGTATGTATGTATGTATGTATGTATGTATGTATGTATGTATGTATGTATGTATGTATGTATGTATGTATGTATGTATGTATGTATGTATGTATGTATGTATGTATGTATGTATATATGTATGTATATATGTATGTACGTATGTATGTATGAATGTATGTATGTATGTTATTAATGTATGTATGTATGTATGTATGTATGTATGTATGTATGTATGTATGTATGTATGTATGTATGTATGTATGTATGTATGTATGTATGTATGTATGTATGTATGTATGTATGTTTGTATGTATGTATGTATGTATGTATGTATGTATGTATTTATTTATGTATGTATGTATGTATGTCCTTTATAGCTGATTAAACCATTCATCCGATCGCCATGAAACTTTTGGAGACTTTTGAGTACACTTCTGGAAGGGTAACTGGCAATTTTTGTTTGTAATATTAAACACTCATGGGGCGCCGGGGACCCATAATATGATTTTTTATTCTAATATGAGCTATATAAAATTTAGTTTAAGCGTTACCTATTAGGAAAATTGATGGATCTTAGCCAAACTTTGTATATAACAACTTGGTAGCCAATATTGAAATACTTTTGGGCACTTATTCCCTAATGTGCATTTCATCCTGGCTGGGGGCCTGAAATGTCTTTTTTTACAAACGTTTAACATTTTATTCTCCATTCAATTATTAAAGGTCTTGAGAAATATAGATACATATATCAACTATGAAATTGATTGAAATAAACCGATGTCTTGTACTAAATGGGTCATTTGGCCCTTAATTTCGTTTTTTGCTTATATGAGCTATATAAAAATTAGTTTATGCGTTAGCTACTGAGTAAATGAATAGATCTTAACCAAACTTTGTATATAAAAACTTGGTAGCCCATATTAAAAAAAAAGTAGCTGCACTTCCAATGTCTAATTGTTCAGGGATGGGGGCCCCCCAATGTCTTTTTTTTCGTGTATTTTTAAGATATTATTTGCTATTCTATTTTTAACGTTTTTGAGAAATATATCCATTATGAAACTGAATTAAAATGAACAGAATTTTGAAATTTACATCCTACATCAATTGGGCCGGGGGCTCCAAATGTTTATTTTTTGGGTATACTCTAATATATTATTTCCCACTCAGTTTGTAACGATTTTGTGAAATATATCCATGATGAAACTGCATTTAAATGAACAGGTTTCCAAAATGTACATCTTGAACCGAATGGGCCCGGGGGCCTCTTAATGTATTTTTACTTATATTAGCTAAATAAAAATTAGTTTAATTGTTAGCTAAAGAGAAAATTACTGGATTTTGACCAAACTTGGTAAATAAAAACTTTAAGAGCCTATATTAAATTAATATAGGGCACTGAATTCCTAATGTCCATTTCCTCGGGGCTGGTGGCCCTAAATGTGTTTTTACTAGGGCTGTTATCGATTAATTTAAATTTAATCGTTAAATTTTGAAAAATTATCGATTAATTAATCGATAATTTCGATTAAAGCCAAAAATAGAAATTTATGACGTCATTAAACTGAAAATTTCAAGTGAAGTAACAAAAACAGGTAATTGACTTTTAAAAATTTTTTATTGAGTTATTTCCCCTGTTTCACTACGCTGATGGTGTCAGTTATTTTTACCAAGTTTTTATTAACTTGCTTTCGTTCCTGTCTGTCTACAATTTTTTTTTAGTTTCTGCCGGTCCACATAGATTAATAAAATAAATTTTAATATTACGCAGGAGATGTTTGTACGTAAAAAAATTTGTATATATTATTAATTTATATTAATTTTTTAATATTATTAATTATTAATAATTAATTATTTATTACAAAAATTTTTAAAAAACATTAACAATATTTTCTTAAATTTTAATCGAATTTTATCCGATTAAAATTATTTTAATCGATATTTAATCGATACAATTTTTAAAGATTAATCGAGAAATTAATCGATAATTTCCGCAGCCCTAGTTTTTACTAAACTTTTAGTATATTTTATTCCCAATTCAATTTTACACGATATTGAGCAATATAAATATATTTATATATTTGTAATGAAAATTAACAGATTTTCGAAAGTCTTATGTTAACCTGATGGGTCAGGTGACCCTTAAAATAATGTCTTTTTTATCCATATATGTACATTTATTCCTTTTTACTGAGATCGTTGCAACGCTAGTATATACATAAAAAGAATATAGTTATTATTGTAATTATTTACAAGACTTTAGTTTAAGCGATCGCCTTTCATTTAACTTTCATTGACTACAACGCAGCGCAAATTTTATTGCAAGCTTTTTTAAATAACACTGTTAGTTTCTTTAAATTATTTTGGAAACTTCATAACATTTACAACATTTATAATGTTTTTTATTAGCTCTTTGATAATAGCAGCTATTGCCATTTAAAGAGAATATGGGGGCGGAGTTCCTTAACTTATAGCTGCTGTTAATAGTCTAACGATGTGGGGTCGTAAATAAAATAAGTTTTGTTTGTTACGTTATGGCGGTTGTCGTCAAATATTTAACAACTGGCGGTTAACTTTATTTAGTATCCTTAAAATTGTGAGTGAGGTAAATGAGAAAATCAATTCTCTAAGTGAAAAGAGCTCATAAGAAAAGAACATTAGAAGTTGATGTTTTTTTTCTTAATAAGATTTTTAAAAAAACTTTTGTTATATATACATAGAATTATAAAAATATATACATTCTAAACAAAGTGTGGTTCAAGTTTATAAATAATTAGATACTTCCTTAATGTATTTTTTTTCATTTTTCTTGATTAACTTCATTTGGGGTCCTTTTTCTATACTAAAAAAAAACCAAGCCCCCTCTCTCCAATGGTTCAACTTCCCATTTTAATAAAAGTCTGTAAATTTCAGAATAATATTTAAAAAAATTAAGCACGACTAAACTCTGAACTAAAAGTAATATTGAGTAAAATCGAATTCTCTTATATCAGCTAAATTATTACAATATAATCATTGGCTACTTGGCTGATGAATAAATCTAGACCAAATTTAAGTTAAAATGAACCTGATAATAAACTATTTAAATTTTATATCAATGGGAATATATTATGTCCACACCTTTCTGTTCAGGATAGATTTTATATTTTCACCTTAAAAATGTATCTCTTCGTTTCATGCACCTTTTTTAAGCGAATAAATAAATCTTAAATAAACTTGGAAAATACATTATCTAATTTTCAGAACCATAAACAGGTGAAAAAATTGGCACTGGATAGAGAAAATTATATAATTTAGACTTATTTATATAATTTACAAAATATAATGTCTTAATGGAAAACTGTAATCAACAAAGAATTAAATCCCTTTGTGAATCAGCAACATATAAGATTTTGAAATCCATCGGTAAATAGGACCGTTTGTTTGAAAGGGACCGAGGGGAAACAAATTATAAAAATAGTATCGATGTATTTTAATTTGCTTTGGTATTGATTCATTTTATTTTCTTCCTTTAAATTCTATAAGCGTTTTAAAAACGACATGAGTTTCATTCCGAATGTAATCTCAAGCTACGTTGGATCTATAGCAATGAGAAATGTAGGATTTTAAATTAAATAAATTCCCTTTTTGAATCGTTTGTTTAGTTTCATAGTGCTCTTATTATTATGTAAACAGGTCTCAGAATTAGAGGATTACTTTCATCTAATATATATTTCTGACCAACTGAAAGTTGCATTCCCACGAGTAAGCACACAATTTAAATATATTATATCAAGAAGGCTAAACTTAAATCGTCGCATAAACATACATACTTAGCATGCAATTATTGGCATATTTTCAACTACGTATAAACTCTGAGGGCAATACATTCCTGCTTCAAAAGTACGGGTTAATTTCTAGTACAAAATAAATTAAGAAACAAATTTAAGTATACATTAAATTATTGATATATAACAAAATAAACAAATTAACAAGGGATGATCATGAAATCATTCAAATCCATGCGAAATATAGTAAAACAATCAATTTCAATACGAGAAAAAATATTAAGTTAAAAAGTCACAAGTATATACATTACTTTACGACATGAGATAACAAACAAAGTTAATTAAAAGCATAATAAACTTAACTCGCCTGAACAAGAGAACATTTTTTGTTATGGCTCTAGATCACTACCTCTTGTACACCACCCTACACACTCAGTACAACAATGTTCGCTTGGTACACACTACATAGTTCGTTAAACTTCGTTCAAGTTCGTTCATTCAATTCATTGTAAAATGTTCATCGTTGACGTTGACAGTGTCACAAACCATCATTGAAGATAGCAGATAATCTTTATTTGTTGGGTAATAAATATTTTAAAAATAGTATTAAATACTAGATATAAAGTAATAAAGTACACCCTCTTAGCTTTTACACTTACATGTTTAGATATCCGGATCCGGAATCCACATCTGAAAAATATTAGGGCCAAACTATCCGGATCCAGCAAATAGTAAGAAAACATATCCTTCTGTTCCCTAATTGGTGCTTTCGTCCAACTCAAGAGAGTACAAAAATGTCTTTGCTTGCATCTCGAATTTGGTGCATCAAATTGTCACTTTATTTTTTCAACACGTCTGACTATAGTTCTCCTTAATAGAGAAATGCTTTCGAATTTTATTTTCTGTTCTGGGCACATAATGCTTGCTGCATCTTACAAGCATTCCTTGATGAACTGGCTGTCAGAAAAAGGCTTGTACCATTTTAAAGGACGGCACAAAACTAGCTTCGGTTGCAGCATCTTTTTTCAAGACTGCTTGGTAAAAACAGTTTGCTGCCTGTTTTAAATATTAATCAACTCCTGGCAATTACATTTTCTCTGTTCGTTCGTTAAATTGTGTTCGAAATCCAAGTGTTTTGTTCTGCGGTATCTATTTAAGTTGTTCTCCTTAAAGACGCTCACACTGTAACGGCACAGCAAGCAGACTGCTTTGCTCCAACGCACGTGCAGCAGTATTTAGCAGCAGTGCATTCTTCATTAAAAACATGACATTCGTTCTTAACCTTTCTTTTTGTGGCAGCACTCATGGTTAATTCAACGTCAAAATGCTTTTAAATTTCAATTTTCAAAGCTATTCAATATGTAAATAGTTTTTAAAAAAGCCAATTTTGGTTTAGCTGAAAAGTAGTTTTGAATAGATATGTTAACAATTAATGACTTATGCTCAATAATCGATTCTGGAGCCATAAAACCGATTATATATTTGTAGATTCAAATCAAATACTCGGAATAGAAATTCATATTTATATATTTTTTTAAAATATTAAAAACAAAGAAAATTAACATGATATAAAATCGCCTACGGGCCGCATAATATACTATGACGGGTATCATGC
Organism: Ampullaceana balthica; assembly: GCA_944989445.1. Lineage (NCBI taxonomy): Eukaryota > Metazoa > Mollusca > Gastropoda > Lymnaeidae > Ampullaceana > Ampullaceana balthica. The sequence goes on from CALYLW010001150.1 coordinate 75,457, forward strand.
GGCCCGCGAACCATCGTTTGCCCACCCCCTGAGTTAGAATATATTTTTTTAAATTGAAGGGGGGATGCTGAGTAATACATTTTCTGGAAAGGGGGTGGAAGGCTAAAAAGGTTGGGAACCACTGCTGTATAGTGTCACATTTTGTGTAACATTAAACCCTTATATTATTAGTTCCTTTCAACAAATATTAACATTCGCTTTCGTTGCCTTCAGTTGTGTTAAACTGAGTATCACTCAACACAGTTACAAAATTATAGCAGTCTGCAACTGTTTGCTCTTGAACATTAATATTATTATTTTCCAAGAACGAAATTTCAGCCCTGACGCATTCATTTTCTTTCTTAAAGAAATCCCCAATGAAATTTACGTAATTATTATCCCTTTTTTCGATGTCTTTTAGTCTGTTATATAAATTGTCCTTTAATTTTCTTTTCTCGCCCAAAATGCTGTATTGGTGGGTCATTACGTTTTCCATTGTATTAGTAGAGACATCACACTGAATTCTGACAGCCATTCTCTCTTCTTTGTCATTCCTCATCAATATATTAGTTTCATTATCAGAAGTTAATTTGATGTCTTCATAAATTATATCCTCGTATAAATCAGATTCATCTTGTACGCCTTTCTGATAACAAGAATCTGTAAATTATAAATATATAATAATTTATTTGTTACACACATGTAATATATATATATATATATATATATATATATATATATATATATATATATATATATATATATATACATATATATATATATATATAATTTCAAACTTTCACTTTTAATTTAAACTTTCCGAAAAGAAAATTAATTACCTCTCTTTCTACAATGATATATAAGAACAGCAATGATGACGATAAGAGAAATCGTGGCCCCAACATAAACACTAAGATCAACATTTCTTGGCGGAATGTCAAGACCTCCATTTCCTGCTGCAAAAAGTAATAATTTAATATTCTTTTAAATATTTTTTAAACAAAAATATCAAATGTTAATCATTGCAGTTTTATAATATGTGTGAACACTATTTGATCGAGCTTATAGGACTTTTATCAAATCAGGGGATAAAGTGTTTAACAACATAAAAATTGTTACTTTAGTTTTTAGATGAAGATATTTCGATAATATATAAAAATTTAAGAAAATTTAAACAAGTTGAAAGTTAATTATAAATTAATTTTTATTTAAAAAGTAATAAAAATTGAGCTAAAGAGATTGTTAAACAAAATTTGCGCCAAGTAAAACGAAAAATCGTAATTGAAAACAAATGTATTTGCAACTTTTTATGGTTTTTCTATAACCTGGGAACATTAACACCTAACACAGGGGCGTCCAAACTTTTTGCATGGCGGGCAATTATCATTAAAGTATAGATATTCGGGGACCGGATTAAAATAATTAACAAATAATAAACAAAAAGACATAGGTAGAGAAGTTTGTATTGCGAAATTTTTATGTGAATTGTTAAACTTACATCTTTGATGCAGTAAATTGGCGAGGTCAGGCTCAATACTACTGGTTTTTGATACGTAAGATATGCAGGCGAAAGTCACTTATTCTCGTACTAACACGGTTCTTGTTAAAATTAACAACTGAAAATGCGTTATAAGATCACACTGTTCCCTTCTTGCTTCATTGACTCTTCGGATTTTACCGCAGCAAAGTCTTTAATTTTAGTTTTTATTTCTGTAAATTCGTTTTATTTGTGTACCTTTTTGTTCGCTGAGGAAGGCTCTTTGCCGAAACGTTCGCTGTTTTGTTACGTCCTGTCAGGCTAACCCATACCCTGTTTACATGTTATCCATTTACTAATCTATAAGCCTGCTTGCAGTCTCACCTCCATTATGTTTAAAAAATGAGAAGTTAGGCACTATTAGATGCATCAGTGCTTTCATCAATGGCTATCGAGAAAAAGAGTTGTTAAAAATAAAAACGTCATCAATTTTCGCCATCATTTAATGTACTTTAAAAAGCATAAAATGTTGAATTTTCTTATAAATATAATGATGTTATCGAAATAATACGTCATTCAATTAAATATTTTAGATAAGGCCGCGGTATAGCGATTGCTCCATTTATTATGTACCAAAGTGCTTATGTTATTTATATAGTATTTCTAGGTATATAAATAAATATTTCAGTATCAATGCTATTGAGTGTTTTAACAATGAAAACAATGGCAGAGGCTAAGCCTTATCTTCTAAAATATAAAATTGCATCATGGGCCGGACTTTGGACACCCCTGATCTAACAGATGTGTGAATCAAAACATATATTTCATATATCATTTTTTCATTTTTACGATCCCATTTAACTGGCTATAAACTTTGTGACAGAAATGTGGGATTGCTTTTCTAACGATACTGAATATCCTAGATTCAAGTTTTTTTAAAGTATTGAAATTAATTTTATTCATCATTAATTCATGGAGTTTTACTTTTCTTTTATAAAAAAGCTAACTAATTAAGTATCTATGATGAGTCACACTTTTTCCTACATCGATCACACTTTTCTTAATAATCTTTGTCTTATCTTATCTTGTTAATACATACGAACTTTCAATAAAGTATAATAAAGGTGCTAAGCTTATTCATGATATACATCTAGTCTTGCTTTTTTATTAGAGTTTTAAATGTTGATGGTGTTGGTTTTTCTGGTTTTATCAGGCAACCATTTCCACGCCAAATTAATTTCATACTTTGAAACAGGAGAATTTGTATTTTTTGCTCTTGCACAGGGAATAATAAAACTGTTTTTATCCCTATGCACATAGTAGTGTTGTATTAGATTATCTTTATGCTTTATTTCCAAGTTAGAATAAATTGACTTATGCAGGGGCGGATTAAGACTGCACGGGGCCCTTGGCTGCAATTCAAACTGGGGCCCTATCCAGCTAGCGTCCCTGTAAAATGATTGCTAGCAGCTAATATAAGACTGTAACTTGTAACTAGATAGTCCATTGATTCCTTGTTCATAATGTGTCTGTACTCCGGGATCGGATTCATTAAAAAAACTGAACACAAAGAAATCACTGTTTGCTTGGAAACTGAAATTGGGTGTAAAAAGATAATTTAAAAAAAAAGACAAAATGAAAAAAGAAATATGCCCCCGCCGGGAATCGAACCCGCTACCGCTTGCACGTCAAGACCACACGTTGCATCAAGACCAAAACATCCTGATGTTTGAACAAAATTTATAAGATATAAATAGTATTTATTAATATCATCTCTTATTGAGCCAATCAAATCAAGTTTTTCGATACTGAGGGCTACCGGGTCCGAATAGCGATCATTTTAAAAGATAATATTTTAGTAATTTATTTAATTTATGATATTTTTAGGGATTCATGCAAACATTTGTCCACCTTTATTATAAATTATACTAAATTTGGGGTCCCCTAAATCATCGGGGGCCCCTGGCTTAACCTGTTCAGCCCCCCCTTAATCCGCCATAGGCCTTATGTATTATTACTAGTTTGCTATCATTTCTTCTTTCCTCTAATGTTTTAAGGTTTAATGATTTAAATAATGGTAATATTCTCGTCAGTTTTGAATATCTTCTTATAATGAATCCAGTAGCTCTTTATTGAAATTGTACTATTTTATCAATGTTTTCTTTGGTGGAAGGGCCACATACAGAAAATTCATATTCTATTACAGGTCTCACCAAAGTTTGGTAGCATTTTAGTTTTATATTTTTCTTATATTTGTAAATGTTTCCCTTTTTAAGTCCAACGGCTCTGTTTCGTATTTTAATTACATCATTGATAATTTCTCATTTATTATTACTCCTAAAAACTTGCATTTTTAGTTTAGAGTGCAGTGAAATCTCTCATAACCATCATAAATCGTTTCAGAATCATACTAGTTAAGCGAAACATCGTTAAACGAAACAATTGTTCCAATACAAATACATGTTAAATACGATAATGCTTTCCATGGTAAAAAATACTCATTGTTCAAAAATGTATATTTGCATTAATTCTATTAAAAATAAATTATGAATTGTTAAGGAGTGTAAAGACTTGGAATACAATTTAGATTTGAAACACAAATCGTAAATAAAAATATGAATTTATGACAAATAATTAATATTTTTAACCAGAAATCTGTCTACAGATATTTATTTTTGCCGACACTTCAAAATTTGACGAATTTGTGTCGTTACCGTTTCGTAGACATTCTTGACGTTCCCTCAGAAGCATCCATCTCCTTAATTTTAGTTTTGTTCTTGAGAATAGTACAGATTGTTGATAGTTATCCGATTGTATGTGCGCGCTAGGTTAGCCACGCTCACACGGTGTTCTCACATTTTAATGATTTTACGTTTCAGTTCAACAATTATTTTGTCTCTCTTAAGATTGTCTAATGTCTTCTCGTGGTTTTTTCTTTAAATACATGTTAGCACAGGTTATTGCACCTTGCACATACAAAAAATTACGCATACTGTCTGAATACAAAATTAGTAAAAAACTGGTGATCACGCATGAAAACGGACCTATTGCCAAACACAGACTTATGCATCGGCGCGAATTTCCAAGCTCGCAAATGAATGTCAGAAAAATCGACTTCCCCTTTCTGAGTAACTAGTTATGCGAAATGTCGTTCGTTAATGGTGGAACTTCTTCACATTTATTTTGACGTTAAGCGAATTAATCTTTATGTGAGGTGCTCGTTATGAGAGGTTCCACTGTAGCTGTTTTCCATGAATTAAATATTCTGATTTGGGGGTTTCAGTTCTTTCTTAATCACCTAATAACAGTTGATCCTTTTCTTTGTGGAAAGATATACTCCAATTACTTTCCTATATTTATTAATTAGGCTAAGTCTTTTAAGACAGATTTTGGTATCTTGTTCTTATTTAACTGTTATATAGTTTATACAACCATCAGCAAATAAACGGTGTTTTGTTCTTGTTGAGATGCTTTTAGGGAAAACAAAAATATATATAAATTAAAAAGTGTAAGGGCTCTAACACAGTTCCTTGTGGAACTCCTGAGTAAACCTTTATGTGTGCCGATTTAGATCCATTAAGCGCCACAATTTTCTCTCTACCCACAAGGAAGTTTTTTTTATCCAACATTGAAGGGAACCGAGATTAAAAAAGTAGTTAAGTTGTTTTGAGTAAACTAAAGAGTGAAATTTAAAAAAATGCTTTTGAGAAATCCTGTATTATTGTGTCAATTTGATTATTTTTATTAGAGCTTTTTGACAGATAATCTATTAATTTTTTTCACATGATCTGTTTTTCCTTTATAAAATTTTTTTTAAAATGTCTGTAAAAATCATGAAAATTTGTTAATGCTCTAAATTTTCCTATTAACGATTTCAATTTTATTTGGTTTAGAAAATTTAAAATTAGGTAATTAAATTCATATCTAATTTCAACCATAAAAATGTATCGATATATATATATATATATATATATATATATATATTCATATATATATATATATGCATATATATATATATATGCATATATATATATAAATTCAGGATTAATTAATAATGGTGAGTTGATAAAAATATTAAAAATGTATCTTGGAGGAAAAAACAAAGATTAACAAAAAAGATTGCATGATTTTACCTCTGAATTGAGAACTGTAATTTAGCGTTGGAATAATTCCATTGTCAATAACAAACACATAATTGGCCGAATAGATTGTATCTTCAATTTCAAAACGCAGATTCACTAATCCGTAAGGGGGGATCTTACTTTGATAAGATATGTTATACCCTGAAGAAAACACTTCTTCAACACTGACATTATCAAAGTTAACCATTAGTGATCCGTTTCTAAACACTGAATATCTCTTTGGTTTTGGATAGCCACAAACGTTTAAAATAATATGTACAGTTTTGTTAGGCTTTGGATTTATCCATAGTGTTTGATTAATAGGCGTTTCCGTCAATTGAAATGGACCTGCAAATACATATGCAATATATTTTTAAAAAAAATTAAAACAAAAATGGAGATGTTGAGAAAATGCACACAGTCTTTAAAATACTTTTTTTTAGAAGGTAATAAAGATAAATTGTATGAAATATTAGCAGTTTAATCATTTGAGAAGCATTGTGCCATAGAAAATATTTGAATTCCCCATGACACAAACTAAATTCTAAAATTATAAATTTCATAATATTTTGAATGTGTCTTTACTTATGATCATTTTACTTTATGTTCTCATTTAACAAAATGTTACACTCATATTTTCAATTTTTTATAGACACATACTTTCTATATCATATGTCACATATTTAAATAATTTTGGTTACACCGTGGACGGGCAGAATGTGTGCTAGTCTCTTTGAAGGCAGGGATGTGTTCCTTTAGCTAAGGGTGTGCCTTAGTCTAGAAAAGAAAGTTTAACATGGAGATCGTTGTTAACCGTTATGGCTGTTGAGTGTATAATTTAAAATACAATCTGTTTAATGTTTGGACATCAGGGTTTCAATGCCTTATAGTTTTTTTTAAATATGAGTCATCAAGTTCTTATTTAACAAGTTTGTTCAAAAACCCTCCATTGTAGCCAGAACACTTTGCGGGAATTACTCAACATCTTTCCAAAATTCCATCGAGGAATAAAATAATAGTTATATATCTTACATAACAACAACAACAAAAAAACGACTTTAAGGGCCCCCAGGCCTAATTTGTCAAAGTATTTGAACAAATAGCAAAATTTTACACAGGGCAGGCGTTTTCATAGAAAATAATCTGAACTTTTGTAATGAGATTGTTTAAACGTTTATGAATTTAAGTTAATACCCAGCTGTGATTGCACTGTAAATATGTTATCATTATAGTTTGTGTCAGCCTCTTTGATGGAATAACTCATATATTATGCCTCCAGAAACGCCCCTTAAAAATATAAAATGTAATTTAATATAGGCCTTAATAATGTTAATCTATTGTCAACAGTTATTGACTGATATCCATATATAAATCATTACATTTGTCGTCTATTTAATGAGATAATTTACTTACATTCCTTAAAAATGTTCATCGTCTTAGTGGTATATTCATTTTCTATTTTAGCCGTGCATGTGAACACATTAGAGCTAACACATGACATATTGTAGGTAATTTTAACACTTGAATTCATAGTTTCAATCAGTAAAGTCTGGTCATTTAATAACTTCAGTAAAGGAGATGGATTTCCTTCAACTTCACAATATAGATGAGGATTTGAATCTTGATTTATTATAAATGATGTACTTGATAATGTACTTGATACTCCTTCAACTGTAAATATTTTTACTCTTCCTGGAACTGATAATAATTATTACGTAAAATATTTATTTTTAAAAAAAATTATAAAAACATAATTAAATTTTATAAATTATAATTTCAAACAATTATAACAAATATTATGCATAAATAATGTTTTAAAAAAATGAAAAGAAAAGTAAAATAGTATAGTTTATTTTTTTTATAGTCAAGGTTACACAGGTTCAAGTTATTATACATCTAATACCACAGTATACGGACAGTAGAGGTGTTATACTTTTAGAAACAATTTTCGTTTGAAAAAATGTAATTTCTTATGGCTTAACTTACACAATATAGATATAATGTAGTGTATTTTTTCACTTTTCCAACCCCAGTCGTTGATAGCCTGACAATATAAGCCTAAAAAATACATTTAAATATAACATAAAATACCGTTGTACAAGTATGAAGTTTAAAAGTAAAAAAAATATATTTTAAAAAATAAATAAATAATAAATCTATAAAATGCAATTTGTTAGTGTCCCCTTTACTCCTACAGGTGAGCGCTACAAACCCCTAACTTTTCCCATCGCCATGTAAATAAATATATATATATATATATATATATATATGTGTGTGTGTGTGTGTGTGTGTTCAGATTTAACACGTGGTTATATCCCCCATCCCCCTAAAAAACACAACAAAAAATAAACAAACAACCTTATAAATAATAATAATACATACATTTTTAAAACATTTTTAAAAAATGAAGTCTAACTGAAGTTGAAGTGATTCCTGAAATTTATTACTCGGTATGTTTCTTTATTAAATATGTCGATTTCAACCTAAATCTACCTGCTCTCTACCGTCTTATGCTTTCACTGAAAGTACCACCCCTATACTGTTGGATTTGCTACAGCAATATCATTTTATTGCGGTATTTGAAAGTGTATGCTCGATACTTTTACTTGTGAAACATAAAAGACTTTTAAAAAAAAATGTATATCCATACATCCATCAATCCATCCATCCATCCACCCACAAACCCATCCATCCATCCCATTCATCCCTCATCCATCCATCCATCCATCCATCCATCCATCCATCCATCCATCCATCCATCCATCCATCCATCCATCCATCGATCCATCTATCCATCCATCCATCCATCCATCCATCCATCCATCCATCCATCCATCCATCCATCCATCCATCCATCCATCCAACCCATCCATCCATCCATCCATCCATCCATCCATCCATCCATCCATCCATCATCCATCCATCCATCCATCCATCCATCCATCCATCCATCCATCCATCCATCCCTCCATCCAACCATCCGTCCACCCATCCATCCATCCATACATCCATCCAGCCATCCATCCATCTATCTATCTAATCTATATACATATATTTATCATCTTTATATTTATATAAATATATAAATTAATAATTTTTATAGCGCTGTATCCCAGCAAGGAGCCGGGCTCACAGCGCTTTAGATTGAGATAATAACTTACATATACTAATTAGAGAAACATTCCTATCATAATAACCACTTGAATGACAGTACACTATACATAAGCTACGTTAATCATTAAAAAGAAATGTGGTTTCTTTAATTTTGAAAATAAATTTTGAAAAGTTGCGTCTTAAGTGTAGTCTTGAAGGACTTAGTATATGAAATACTCCGGATTTGTAATGGTAGAGAATTCCATTGTTTGGCTGCAGAAAAAGAGAATTACCTTTCACCAAATGTTTTAGATCGTGTCTTAGGACCACAGAGAATCCGCTTGTTAGCAGAAGAGCGTAGCTGACGACTTGATGAGTAGACCGAGAGAAGCTCAGTAACATAGGAAGGGCATGAGTCAGAAAAGAAGTGTTAGACAGGCCAGCTTGTAATCAATTCGTGATTGTATAGGTAGCCAATGAAGTGACTAAAGTGGAGGAGTAACATGGTCATGTATTTTTGCCTTTAGAACTAATCTGGCAGCTGAATTTTGAACTTTCTGTAGTTTTTCAATGCATTGTTTTGGCGCACCTGACAGAAAAAGATTGCAGTAATCCATACGAGTTAGTACAAGAGCACAGACTAGAGTTTTTGTTGCATTAACTGTTAAGTAATGATGGATTGAGCTGATCTGACAAATAGCAGTGTAGGCAGAGCGACAGATGTGATTTAAGAAGTTGTTGGTAGACATGTTGTCAGAAATTATGTAGCCAAGATTCCTAGTCGATGTTTTGAACAGTATATCAGAACTAGCCACCTGAATAGAATTCGGAAGAGACAAAGTACTGTGTGATTTACTGTTGCACAATATGATTGCTTCTGTCTGTCATCATTTAGTTTGAGCTTGCTGTAAAGTCATCCAAGACTTTACCTCACCAATGCACCCTTCCATCAATTTAACAGTGAAGTCAATATCAGGTGGATCAGTATGAGTGTAAAGCTGAGTATAATCTGCAAATGATTGGCTTTTAACTGAATGCTTTTCGAGCAGTAGAAGCAGTGGCCTTGTATACAGCACGAAAAGTACCGGGCCCAAAACGGAGCCCTGAGGCACACCATAAACCAAGTCAGCTCTGGGAGAGATACATATCTACTGATACCACCTGTGATCTGTTTGATAGGTATGATTGAAACCAAGCCAGAACTAAGTCAGAAATTCAAAAATAATGTTGCAGGGTTTTTAGCAATGTTTGATGGCCAACGGTGTCAAAAGCACACATACACACATATATAAATGTATATATTAGGGCTCCGGAAATTAACGATTAATTTCTCGATTAATCGTTAAAAAAATTAACGATTAAATTATTTTTTAACGATTAAGCGACCCATCACTTTCAAATTATTGGAATTCAAAAAGTAAAAATATAATAATAAAACATAGAGGCGGATAAATAATACATTTCCCGACGACTACACGAACATTTAGGTTTTAAACTATTGACTGACGGGAATGTTCAAAATGTTGATAAGGTTTTTCTACCACGGTTCTAACACTTCGCCCTACTTATCAAACCAATAAATGAATAGCGTGTTAAGCTAATGACAGTAATGGAGTCTGACTCAGAGACAGAAAATGGCAGCTCTTCTGATGAATTACTTCGTTACAAAATGGAAATGAAAGTTCAATAATCCATTAACCCTCTACAATGGTGGAAACTTAATGAACACTGATATCCGATAATGTCATTTCTTGCCAAGACCGTTTTGTGCATACCAGTTACCTCATGTTCCATGTGAATGATTGTTCACCTCGGCTGGTTATATTGTCAATTAGTCCCACTCATCACTTGAACCAAATAATGTCAACACACGTGCCTTTTTTCGCAGCTGGTTAAAAGATGACGTATAAAGGAGACATTCTAGTGTTATTTAGATTTTCACCAAGAACGTTTATAAAGTGTTACTTATGACAGCATAAATTTTAATTTTTAGCTTTAATTGAAATTAATGATTTCATTACTCGTTAATTTTTCAAAAGTTAATGAATAATCGGCATCCTTCGTCTCGTGAGACGATGGTGCATCACTTTTGAGTTGGTTTGCATTTCCTAGAGTGGCTGTGCAGTCCTATCCTTGAGTGACAATCTTTACCACAGCTTTTACACACGAGTTCTGTGCTTTCAAATGTTTTGGCCTTTCTCCTAGCTCTTCTTTCTGTAGCCTTCTCCATCCTTCGCTCCTCGGCTACTATGACGCCCTCTTTGACAACTGTGCGCCACGTAGATCGGTCTTCTGCCTTACACTCACAGTCGCTTGTGCGTAGTCTGGCTGATTTCATGTCCCTTTGGCAGACATCTTTAAATCGCAGACGTGGGCGACCTGTCTTCGTCTTTCCCGATGCCAGTTCTCCATATAGGAGGTCCTTAGGGATGAGGCCAGGGCTCATACTTTTAACATGTCCTAGCCATCTCAGGCGTCTTTTACTGAGAACATGCTTTGGGTATTGGCACGCATTAGGACCTCAGGTTTAGGCACATTGTCTTGACATTTAATGCCTGGAATGCGTCGCAGGCATCTCAAGTGGAAGTTATTAAGCGTGCGCTCTTGGGATGTATAAGTGGTCCATGTCTCGCTCACGTATAGCAGTGTACTAATGACGCAGACTCTATAGACACACAGTTTGGTTTTCTCTGTTAACTTGGTGTTTTGCCAGACTCGTTTTGCTTAATATAGCCATTGTGGCAGCTGCCTTGCCAATTCTACTGTTTATTTCCTCTTCAATTTACAATGTATTGGAGACCTTGGAACCCAAGTAGGTAAAGCTGTCCACAACGTCCAAGTTTTCATTGTCGATATTCATGGTAGGAGGAGGTTGTGTGTATTTGGCCATGATGTTTGTCTTTTTCAAGCTGACTTGCAGACCAAATTTTGTGCAGGCATTGGAGAAGCTTGACACGAGTTGTTGCAAACCAGTTTCTGTGTGTGCTGTTAATGCCTCATCATCCGCAAAGAGTAGCTCACGAATTAGGATATCTGTCGTTTTAGTCTTGGCTCGGAGGTGGGCAGTGTTGAAATGTCCTCCATCAGATCTGGTGTGTAACCAGATTCCATCACTGCTATCCTTTAATGCGTATCGAGGCAATTCAGGGAAGAATATTGCGAACAGTGTTGGTGCAAGTAGACAACCTTGTTTAACTCCGCTGCTGACTGGAAAGGCTTCTGACGTAGCTCCATCGAACTGCACTGTGCCCTGCATATTTTCATGGAACTGTCTCATGATTACGAATAGGTGTGGGGGACAGCCGATTTTTACCAGAATTTGGAATAGCCCGTTGCGACTAACGAAATCAAAGGCTTTCGTAAGGTCCACAAAGGCAATGTATAGTGGCATCTGTTGTTCTCTTCATTTTTCCTGGAGCTGCGTATGGAGAACACCATGTCTATGATAGACCGACCAGCCCGGAAACCGCACTGAGACTCTGGATAGACACGGGATGCTAGACACAGTAAACGTGTTAGTATGACACGGGCGAAGGCCTTTCATACAATACAAAGGAGTGAGATACCGCGATAGTTATTGCAGTCACTTCTGTCACCCTTGTTTTTATATAGTGTTACTATATTTGGATCCTTTAGGTCTTGGGGGATATAGCCCTGTTCCCAGCAGAGCGACAGAAGCTCGTGCAATGGCTGGAGTAAAGCTGTCTTGCCACTCTTTAGAGCTTCTGGGGATATGCCATCATTCCCAGGGGCTTTTCCACAAGCTAGGCTGTCAATTGCTTTGCTCAGCTCTTCCTGTATGGGCATGACATCAAGTTTTTTCATGATTAGCATATCGGGGATGTCATCTAGAGCGGTGCTGAAGACTGTGTTAACTGTTGAGTACAGTTCCAGATAATGCTCAACCCACCATTTTAGCTGTCCTGCCTGGTCTTGGATAATGTCTCCACTTTTGGACTTTAGGGGGGCAACTTTGGACGTCAAAGGGCCAGTTGCTCTTTTGATATTTTCGTACATGGCATTGACATTGCCCATGTCTGGAGCTGATTGTATGCTGGAGCAGAGGTTAAGCCAGTAAGTATTGGCACATTGACGGGCAACTTTTTGAGCATGCGACTTTACTGTTTTTAATACATACAGCCTGTCGGGTGTGGGCTTTTACTTGTAGGCCATAAGAGCTTTCCTTTTGGCTTCAGTGATGGGTTTCATCTCGTCCCAATATTCATCAAACCATTCCGTATTTTTGTGAGATTTCTTGCCAAAGGCATGTATTGCTGAAGTATAGATTGTGTCTCTGAGATCCATTATATACAATATTATTTACTAGGACTAGGACTATTATATACTAGAACTGTTAACGAGTAATTTAAATTTAATCAATCAAAAGTTAATGATTAAATTTAAATTAATCGTTAACAGTCATAGTATATAATATTGTGAATAGACTTTTTCATTAAATTTCAAATAATTTTTTTATGATTTTGTTATAGCGTTTGCTCCATTTACATTATATCATGTACCAAAGTGCTTATGTTATTTATATAGTATTCCTAGGTATTTAAAAATAAATATTTCAGTATTAATGCTATTGCGTGTTTTAACAATGAAAACAATGGCAGAGGCTAAGCCTTATCTTCTAAAATATAAATTTTACTAGGCAACTCATACGGTCAGCTATTTCTGTTTTTATTTATAAGAATCAAAATATTTGCTTCCTTTGGGTGCAACTGCAAACTGCTTAAAAATAAAAGTAAGTACAATATTGTTTTTAAAACAATATATTACACAATATATAAAGTTCATGAAAGTACATCATTGTTTATTATGAATTATAAAAAGGCATCATTAGTAGGAAATGAATGAATTAATTTAAGTTTCATTAATTTTTTTATGGAAGATAAACTTACCAGGTTGTTTTCTATCAACTTTAAATGTAATGTTATCAGGCAAGATAACGTTTTGAATCTGTTCCTTTGTATCATACCAATGAATAGTAACATTGGTCTGATCATTGCTTTCGTCTAAACAAGTACATGAAATATATTTCCCTTCTTCTGCTTCTTTTGCACAGTGTGCAATTGAAACTCTTGGACATTCTATAACAAATTCAAAAACAGATGCTGCTTACATTGTAATTTCTGTCAAATTTTAATATGGTTTTATAATGTATATATATTATAATATTTAAAAAAAAATTCTTTCAAAGAAATTACATTTTGAAACTGAATAAATCTGGATGCATAATTAGGACCAAATGTTGTTGTTTTTTCCCTTTAAAAAATTTATCATTCTTTCTTGTTCATTTAAAAAAAAAGTAATCACTTAATATGTATAGTACTTTAATATATATATTTAGATTTTGTAACATAAAATTAAAAAATATTTTGGTATAAAAATTTTGTTATTAGGTTTTATTTTTAATTCTGAATAGGTGACTTGAAATATAATAGAGTGAGATATAATATATTTTATTAACATTCATAAATAATGTGTTATTATCAGAGAGGCCGCAATTAATTAATTTTTTAAAAATTATATATATATATATATATATATATATATATATATATATATATATATATATATTAAATTATGAAAGTATGTGAGAACAGATTATCAACCACCATTTCGCACAACTTTATTTAATCTAATATCATACAAATCCGGGTTGTTACAACACAGGACCGTACACATATAGGTTACGAGGTCCCAAATATATTTATGTTTTTGCAGTTACCTTGTGAAAGCTCCCATCATAATTTGTATTTGAATTTGATTGTTTCATACCATATAATTTTTAGAAAAAGAAATAAATAAGGAATATCACTATTATGCCATTTTTGTTCATAATAAATTTTGATTTTAATTGAAGATTTTAAGGGAAAAAAAACTTGTCCTTAACAATGTACTTATTTTGTAAATCAAAATGCTAGCAATAGTATGTTATATTGACCTAGTTTTATTGTTCTTGTCATAAAGCTTCCAAACAGTATGTCACTAACAGCACCTGTGACATTAGGAAAAATGGTCACATTGAAGTTGTATTCTCCTGGCTTCAAATTGTCACTTGGTACGAATAACGTACAACTGCTTTTCAAAGTCTCCAAAATGTCTTGTTTTGCCATAGTTTTGTTATAAACATTACCCATCATGTTAACAGTATCCTGTCAGTTTGAAATAAAATCAATAAAACACATAAGCATATATTTGTGATAATTTGCAAATTGTTGTAACGAATACCAGTTAATTTTTAGCGAAAATATATTCTGTGTCCTTAGTAACAAAAAGGTGTATATTGTTATTTTCATACACAAAAAACTATATTCTATTAGAAAAAAGCTGTAACATTTTCTATTAAATATTAGTACAAAACTCTTGCTTTGAGTCTGAATTACTCTAAAAGTAAACCCTTATTTTGCATACTTTAGATATTTAATATAATAAAAAGCTTAACTGTATCTGTTATAAGACACTCTCTTTGGCCCTACATAAATTGAAAGAATACATATGTATTCTATTAGAACAAATAATAGTATAACTGTGATTGAACAAAGATTTAAATATGTACAATTTTGGTTAATTTTCAATAAAACACTGTGGTAAAAAGTTAAGATTCAGTTATTTTAATTACTCGTCGGAAGAAATCTGACACAACTCATATGTTTTTGGTTATGATAACACTATTTAATACTGCTTTAAAATGTATTATCTGCTTACCTCTTTCAAATTAAAAACGAAATAGCATTTCGTTTGCTGTTGAAAGGACGTTACAGAACATTTAAAACATAATCCATCTTTCAAAATGCTCTGTTCACAAGTCAGGTTTTCTATTTTTACTGAGGATAATAAACATAATAAAATATATGTTTAAAAAATGAAAAAAAAATCATTATTTAAATTATATTTATCTGAAATTAAGAGTGAAAGAGACACGTTTTAGCGTAACTATAAATATCTTTGCTTTTGCTTTATTCGTGAATTTTTTTAGATTGTAATTAAATCTATTTTCAATATATTTAATAATTTTTTTTTCAAATATGTTTGAGATAACTGAAATGCGCTTCTATAAAATATAAAATTTTTAACCATATGTCATTTTCAAGTTTGCACCTGAAATGATTATAACTATTATTATTATTACAAGAAATATACCCTCACTTTGTAGCGGGAGTGTGCTGACTCCTTTCCCCAGTATTAGTTGCTGGATATTACTTTTTTTTGTTAAGTTATTTATCAGATTTATCTATTATCAATAATTTTGATAACAGTACCAGTAATAAAAAAAGCACGTTGAAAACCAAGTTTTTGACTATAAATCCTTTATATAGGAGACAACTAAACGAATGTTCATTATAATACGCAGCGCAAGAAAATCCAAAAATACTAAATTTTAGTTATGTCTCGTAAAACATGTTTAATATAATGCGCACCGATCGGGAATATATTTTGTAAAAGTAACATCAATATAATACGCAACGAATCGCGCAACAGGAAAGTATTAAAAAGGTCGTTAAATATAATACACACCGTGAGACTCTATCTCAAAAATTAACATGATACATAGAGATAAATAAAATAATCTAAAAATTCACAAATTTAATTACAGTAAATGCCATCGATCTGAAATTTTGATACTTCGTTTTTTATCATCGGTACGAAACTGCCTGCAAAATAGTGGCCGATAAATTTCCTGACGATTGCACGAACATTTTGGTTTCAAACTATTGACTGACGAGAATGTTCAAAATGTTGATAAAGTTTGCCAACCATGGTTCTAACACTGTTCCTACGTATCAATCCAAATGAAAAGCGTAATAAGCTAATGGCAGTAATGGAGTCTGACCCAGAGACAGAAAATGACGACAGCCTTTCTGATGAATTACTGCGTTACAAAACTGCGATAAAAGTTCCTGAATCCATTAACCCTCTCCAGTTGCGGAAACTTAATGAACAACGATATACGATAATGTATTCCTTGCTAAGACCATTTTTGCATACCAGCTTTTACCTCAGTTCCATGTGAATGATTGTTCAGCTCAGCTGTTTATATTGCCAATTAGACCCGCTCATCACTTGAACTAAATAATGTCTACACATTTGTCTTTTTAAATCCCTTATATTAACTTCACCGGCGTCTCTCTCTGTTTCTCTGTCTGTCGTTCGTCGTCGGATGGACGGAAAAAAACAAAGTAAAAAATGACCCACTTCCCGTAATACCATCGTGCTGAAATTTGGCACACGAACTTGTGTCACCTAAAAAGGCATCGTACCAAAATTTCAGATCGATCGAACGTACCGTAATTAAATTAATTGCATTTTTAGTTTATCTATATAAAACTATATGTAGCAGTCGCTATTGTTTACAGTTTACAGGTCACTTGACTTCACGACAGCCATCCGTGAACACATCTCGTGTTTTAACCAGGTGGAATTGACTCAGTTTGAGGCTGTAAATGTTTGTCACTCTGGAACATAATCAATACTTTAAGTTCTGTCTCATATATAAGGGATTTATAGTCAAAAACTTTGTTTTTACCTGTTGTTTTTATTAAATCCCTTATATTAACTTCACCGCCGTCTCTCTCTGTCTTGGGTGGGCGGAAAAACAAAAGTCGAAAATGACCCACTTGCCATCGAGCTGAAATTTGGCACATGGACCCGTGTAACCTAACAATGCATCGTATCAAAATTTCAATTCAATCGAACGTATCGTAATTAAATTAATGCATTTTTTGTTTATCTATATACGACGTATGTAATTTAATTTCACGGTTTGTTATTGTTTTTTTCCACGTGACAGCTCACTTCGCGCGTTGACGCCACATGGTCGATGTACCGGCGTGCTTTTGTTTACATTTAACGTGTCACGCTGAGCTCGGACCAGCGATCGGTGACCAGACCTTTCCTCTCCTCCCCCCGCCTGTTCATAAAGCAAAGGGGAGTTAACCCAGATTCAGACCGTAAATGTTTGTCGCGTTTTAACATAATCAATACATTTAGTGATGTCTCATATATAAGGGATTTATAGTCAAAAACTTTGTTTTTACGGGTCTTTTTTTTAAAAATTAAATCCCTTATATTAACTTCACTGCCGTCTCTCTCAGTCTCTCTGTCTTGGGCGGGCGGAAAACAAAAGTAAAAAATGACCCATTTTCCATAAAGGCATCGAGCTGAAATTTGGCACACGGACACGTGTCACCTAACAATGCATCGTATTAAAATTGCAGATCGATCGAACGTACCGTAATTAAGTTAATGCATTTTTATTTTATCTATATAAATCTATATGTAGAAGTCGCTATTGTTTACATTTTACAGGTCACTTGACTTCACGCCAGCCATCTGTGAACACATCTCGGGTTTTAACCAGGTGTACCGGCGTGCTTTTGTTTACATTTTACGTGTCACGCTGAGCTCGGTCCAGCGATCGGTGACCAGACCTTTACCCTCTCCCACCCGCCCCCCAGGGGTTATAAAGCAAAGGGAAGTTAAGACAGATTCAGTCTGTAAATGTTTGTCGCGTTTCAACATAATCAATACTTTTAGTTATGTCTCATATATAAGGGGTTTATAGTCAAAAACTTTGTTTTTACGGGTTTTGTTTTATTTCGTAGTTGGTTAAGAGATGTCATATAAAGGAGAAATACCTGTGCTATTTTTATTTTCAACAAAAACGTTAAAATTAGAGTTACTTGTGACAACATAAATTTTAATTTTTGGCTTTTATAGAAATTAAAGATTATTTAATCGTAATTTTTCAAAAATTAACTACTGAATATAACTTAATCGTTAAAAGCCCTAAGTCATTATCATTGTTTTCTTTGTACTGCCAATCTTTGTATTTGTGCTCTTTGTTTTGCAAGAGTTACCGGTATTTAAAAAAACATTCTTTTGTAAACAGTGCCGAAAGCGTATACATTAAAATTCGTTGTTGAGAACGAAATTTGTAAAACAATTAAATAAAATTTTAACAAAAATAAACAAAATGATTAAATAAGGTAAATGCAGATGTTTAGTAATATATCATAGCTTCTGTTAGAGCAGTTGAATCTTGTAGAATGTAGAAAAGGACATTGGCCTTGATGATCTACTATAACAACACCGATATTCAATATCCATGCAGAAATATGTTATGACCCACTCGTAAGCCTACCCCCCCCCCACCCGCCCCAAATTTTCCCCCTAGATTTTGTCCAAAAAAGGTCGGCTTGCGAACAAGTATATACGGTAATATAAAAGAAAAAATGTTTGTCTAAATTTTATTGAATGCGCAAAAGACTTTTTTTTAAAAATAATGGTAGAAATATGTATTGTAAAAATATATTGTTTTTGAATGGTTTGTTAGAGAGGGATTGAACGATTTATAACCACAATTAGTTTAGAAGTTTAACAAATACACGATTATTTGGTAATGTTATTTTTATAAAGAAAATATTTAAAGGTAAATTTAAATCAATGAGTTAAACATGTTATAGATTTCTTTAGTTTGAATTTTTCTATTGATAACATTAATAACCATCCATCCATCAATACATAAATTCATCCATCCACCCAGCCACCTATAATGATACTCAAACTGAAACCTACTTACCTATTAATCTACCTAACTACTTACCTGTGAGCAAGCAAACAGTCTGTGGAATTATTTTGGAGTTTTGGGGGAATAAGAAATCTTACTTTGCATAAAAGATTTTCATCATTATCTTCCTGGCTATGACTATGCAAATAATAAAAGTGGTGTAGAGAGATTTTATATAATTTGTTTTTAAAACGAAATCCACTTTTTCGTAAAAAAGTAAAATGACTTTAGAATTATGCAACAGCAGAAACTCGTTCTTGAAATGTATATTAAATGAGAGTAAAAAAAAATCACTCATCAATAATATGTGATTGAAATGCTATAATTAGTGCAACAAGGTCGAGGTTATTCATGCCCAAAGGAACAGACGTTAGGAGTTCATTATCCAATAGAATTTTAATTGTTGTATATCAAATTCAAATGTGGTCAATAATTCATCCATATACCCATTAACCACTGTTTAGATACCTTTATATATCTCACGTTTAAAAATGATGTTACGGGCCCCCAGCCCCTAATAAGTGGTGTTTTAAAAACTTTTAATGCCAGAAAACTTCGCGAGAGCGTAATTTGAAAAAAAAACAACCAAGGTTTAATGGCCGTGGGATGAATAAAATACTGTTTACACAGGCTTAAAAAAAAACTAAAATAAATGCCCGGGGTCCCTTTCGGTGTAAGATGTAAAGTTCAGAACAACAGTTTATTTTAAATAGATCATGATGGATATATTTGTTTGTCAATATTGGTATAAAAAATAGTTTGAAATCGAATGGTTAAAATTTCTTAAAAGTTTCCGAAAAAGAGATAATGGACCCTCTGCTCCAAAAGAATGGAACATATAATTTTAATGCCCTATAGTATTTTAATATAGGCCATCAAGTTTATATATTCCAAGTTTTGTCAAAATCCATTTTACACAGTATCCAAAGTTTAAACAAATTCTATTTAGCTCATATAAGGTGAAAAAACTACATTTGGCCCCCCGGTCCCCAGTGAGTGATAATTTGAAAATTATTTTTGCCTATTGCCATCGCGGGAGTATACTCAACTACTTCCCAAGGTTTCATGCTTCTACCTAAACGGGAAATTGGAGAATTAATGACGAGTCAATTTTTATATTGGAAAAAAAACACCTACATTTGGGCCCCCGACAACAAGAGAGTAATAATTTAATATTTTTTTCGCCTGTTACCATTTCGGGAGTGTACTCAACATCTTCCCAAATTTGCATGCTCATACCTAAACGCCACGTTGGAGATTTAATGACGAGTCTGTTTTATATAGCCGTTAAAAGACAAAAAAAAACCCACTACATTTTGGCCCCCGGCCCGCCAGGGAGGGAAAATTTTATATTTTCTTTCCACTGTTCACTGTTACCATCATGGGAGAGTACTCACCAACATCCCAAATTTTAATGCTTCTACCTACACGGAAAGTTGGAGAATAAGTGATGAGTCAGTTTTTATTATATTAAGAAAAAACAACTTCATTTGTGCCCAGGCCCTACGGGAGTGATCATTTAAATATTTTTTTTCGCCTGCTACTATCGCGGGAGTGTACTCAACAACTTCCCAAAGTTCATGCTTTCTACGTACACGGGAAGTTGGAAAATTAATAATGACTCAGTTAGTGAGTGAGTCAGTCAGGGCTTTGCCTTTTATTAGTATAGATATTTGCAAAATCAAAAATGTTTAACGAATTTCTTTTAATGTGATATAAGTAGCGAAGTCGTATAAAAAAATTGTTCTTTCTTTGCACTACCAAATAAAGTTTCCTCCATATAATGTTCATAGCTAAAGAAATCTCAATATTTTCCTTGTACGTGTTTGCTTTAACGTGTGTATAAAATTACACATTTTACATATAAATTCAGAAGAAAAAAAAAGAGTTTACTGTTATCATTAATCTTGAAAATAATTACATTCTTTATCTCGGATTATTGAATGATACTTGGAACATTCTTTATGAAAAAATATATATCCGAAAATAGAATGTAATAATTTTGACAAATAAAAGATTAAATATCTATCAGGGCTTTTGTATTTTAAAAGAGTTAATGGTTATCTATAAAGTGTCCAATAGCTTGTCACACATTTGTTTTTAAACATGTATGTGTATAGCGCGTGTTTTGTCTGTATGCCTGGTAATAATTTATGATTTTGTTTTGAAATACTCACTTCCAAATGGATATTTTTCCTAAAGTTCTTAAATGATACTTGAAAATAAGCTTGATTATGGAAAGTGATTGCCTATCTAGTAAAAAAGTACATTATATATAAAATGGTTAAAGTAAAATACTTGATAAAGATTTAAAAATATAAAACATTAACTACCAAACAATGGAAAGCTACATGGTTCTTCAACATATTTTCCAGACATTCCAATTGCAAACCAGGTACGTCCATCTGGTAACGTCATTTCCTTTGACACATTGAAAATAATAAGTTGAATGATAACAGAGTCATTTTGGTACATCTGAGAGATGTTGTATTCACTTTTTTTGAAGATATCACATGGCTCATTAAGTGAGCATCGTCCTAACAATCCTTGCCTTGTGCGTACTTGAATTTTGCCCTCGTAGTCTTCTTGCGGCACTTTAAAAGTTATGGCGTGCGTTGAGTTCATTTCAGCCGGTTCACATGATAAAATCTCTTTTTGCAAAAATAAAATAAAATATATAAACAATAATAATAATATTATTATTTTTTTAATATTCAAAATTCATATTAAAGAAAAGACGAAGATGAATTCATAAAAATAAAATAAATTGTAAGAACTAAATATCATTAATCTTGCTTTTTTCAAGTTCGGAAATATCAATTAACAAGCAATGGTAATAGTTCCCAATGAAATTTTAAATTGGAGATCATACAATTACAAATGTTTTAAACGTACCATTTAAGCTAATTAAACACGCTATGCACACATAATAATAGGTATAGTAAATTTTGGCAGATTATATAATTCATTTTGAAAATCACACTCTGTTTGTGTGGAGATGTGATATTAAATAGTTAAACTCGATATCAAATTTCGAGTACAGTTAAATTAATAACTTCGTTTTAGGCCCAATGTTTTTTGCTCATATGGATACAAAACAACAAATGTTTAACCATCATCTCAATACAGCATATAAAGTAAAAAAAATAAATAATTTTTTGCTATGCTAGTAACTGTCACAATCTAAAGACGATTTTAAAACATCTTAGTTGTTTATTCATGGAAGTAATGGTTTTTAAAAATAAAAGCAATTCACCATATAAACATCTTTATTGATCTTTAATATTAAGATATTGTTAATGTTACTACAAAAATAATGTTTACAACTCTTTGGAAAGAAAGTCTATTTGTCTAATTTTGATTTTAATTTTCAAAATATTTGTTAAAACTTACAAAGAACATTAAAAAAGTAATTTCTAAACTTACCACATATTACGCATTGATTGTGCGAGTATAACAAAAACAAGACTAAGTTTACATTCATTTTTATTTTTTTTTAAAATGTTTTAGTGCAAATTAATTATACACCATTTGTAAAAAACAACCAATTATCAATGCGTACTCAATCCAGTTATGAATAGTGGTATAATGCAAGTGACACTATCCATAGCTGACAAATTATTATTGTAATTTGATTTATTTTATTTAACATAAGTATTCGATTTATGATTTTTTTTTAGATTTCCTGAACATAAATGTAAACTTGAGCTTTGGCTCAGTTGTCTAACGCGAGTGAGTCACGGCACTCATTGAATGTGTTCTGATTTTTAAATCGTAATAACCACTTTAGTTTTTCCTCACTTCGTGTTCTCTCTTAACCTAAAAATTTGATTCTATCTTCATGAAAAAAATTCACTTCTCACTACTTCACACTCTTTACATCGCAACCATTTCCTAGTCACATTTTCCTACATACAAACACACTCACACACTTATATATATATTTTATAATATATATGTATATATATAGTTTGGATGACATTAATTTTAAACAATTAAAACACCTGTTAAATGCAAAAACATAAGCACGTATGCCGTAATGAAACGAGTTATCAATGAAAATTGATCTGTACATCATATTCATCTAATGGTTTATGCATCTTACTATCTATGTATCCGAAAAGTATGTTTGTATGTGTTGTTCGTATGCCTGGTAGCAATTTGTGAACAAAATGTGGATGAGACTGCAATCAGGCTTATACATAAGTAGATAGATAATTGGTGTAAAATTTAAAAATTCTTTCTACACTATTTTTATTTATCGTAAACAATTTAGGCCAAAGCAAACATTGACTTACTCTTGGGGTGTCCAAAGTCCAGCCCGCGGACCAAAACCGGCCTACGATGCAATTTTAACTGGCCTGCGGCCTCATCTAAAATATTTATTGGACTGAAGTATTATTTCTGTAACGACATTATATTTATAAGAAAATTCGAAATTTTGTCCTGTTTTGGGTACGTCAATTGATAAAGAAAATCGTTGACTTTTTTATTTTATTTTGACAACATGGACATTGATTTTTTTAAACTTGATGAAGTTATTTGCAGTTAAGTGTATGAAATTTGTTGATGGCCTACGGTAAAAATCGATGACATCATTTTTTGTCGCCCTCTTAAAAATTTTAAATAGTTTTTTTGAATCACAACTTGGTAATTTCCTTTTTGACCAAGAAACACAGCAAATCATTTAATGATGGTGAGTTTGTAAAATAATGCTTGTTGAAGATTGTTGAAAATATCTGTCCCGAGAAAAAGCTGGCGTTTGCCAATGTTAGCCTGTCACGTAACACTGTGGCTAACAGTTTTGAAGAAATATAATCTGAAATTAAGAGACAATTAGAAACAAAAGCAGAAAAATTGAATTTTTTCGACAGCCTGTGATGAAAGCCCTGGTGCACTTGACACTGCTTAACTTTTCATTTTTTTAGAGTAGTTAATGATAACATGTGTGCAAGTGAAGAATTACTTTACTTTCAGGGTCTTAAAGACAAAACAAGAGGGAAAAGCTTTATTTGCATTTGTTTGTTTGGCTTTCAATGACATTAAACTACCATGGAAACAAATATATGGAATTATTATTAAAGGTGCTCCTGCCATGATTGGTGAGCATAGTGGACTAGCATCACTTTTCCGTAAAAAAGTCAGCGAAGATGGTGGTAAAGGTTTTAAACTTCCCTATATCATTCACCAACAAGTTCTTTGTGTCAACAATCTTAGACGTATTCATGTCATTAAGACAGTGATAAAAACTATAAACTCTGTTCGATCTAAAGCCCTGTTCACCACCAGTTTCAGCATTTTCTTCTTGACGTCCAAGGAGAATACGGAGATGTTGTGTATCACAATGATGTAAGATGGCTCAGTCGGGGACAGCAATTCAGCGCTTCTACGCTTTTAAAAAAGAAATGTGCAATTCATGTAAGATTAGGAACAAACAAATTCAGAACCATCTGCTACTGCTTGGCTGGCAGATTTACATTTTTAGTTGATATTACAAGACATCTAATCGTTCTAACATAAATCTTAAAGGACAAAATGCAGTGGTAAGCCAATTATATTCGAATGTATCAAGGCCTTTTGGAACAAGCTGAAACTGTTTCAAAGGCAGCTGTCTAAAATGCAGCCAAATACCACACATTTCCCCTAACTACAGGACATCATGACAAGTTTTCCAGAAAGAAGCTACAAAGAGCCGATTCATAGGTATGTTACATCCGTGGCTGATGAATTTCAAAGACGCTTTCAGGACATTGCAACTATTGAAAAGTAAATCATGTTATTATCTATATGTTTCTCTTTTGACCCTTATAATGCTCCAGGCAATTTGCAGTTGGAACTTATGAAGTTGCAAAGTGAAGCTGAATGTCGCAACAGAAAAAACAGTTTTTCCTCCTTGACTTTTAACGTCAGCTGCAGATAGACTCCAAGAGATTAGCACATTTGCTAAAAAAAGGCGCAGCTTGTTTGGCTCGATTTACTTGTTTGAGCAAATATTTTCATTTATGATTTTTAAGAAGAACCGTGTAAGGACGAGAATAAGTGACTCTCGCCTGCGTGAACAACGACAGTTGAAGATCTGCTCGATTTTGTCTCTGCCTGGTCTGAAACCTGCCTGTTCATCTGCAAGTAATTCCTCGGATATCAGCTTTAGCCGTCCGAGGATAATTTTTAGCATTAATTTTCTTTGGTGGGTGATAAGGCTGATTGTTCTATAATTTTGGCATTGTTTCGTATTGTCTTTATTAGGTCATGGTATGATTAGCGACTGTGTCCAATCGTTGGGCCATATCTTATTTAAAATTATTTTCTGGCAGAGTTTCGTTACCCCCTTTTAAGTTCCGTACTGCCTCTTCAACATCGCTCAACAGCACTGGTGGATCATTCACCTCTCTGTTTTGTTGCTTCTGTAGTATGTTGCTACCTGGATTGATTTTATAATTGTAAAGTTCGGCGCAATATTCTGTCCATCGTCTTAGTACCGATGTATTATCAGTAAGGAGCTGGTCTTTACTGTCTTCAATTATCGAAGCTGTCACCAGGCGCGTTTGTGTAAGATTTCTTAGAGTGTCATATGCTTTCTTAGTATTACTGACAGCTATGCTATCTTCCACTGTGTGGCACTGGTTATCTATCCATTCCTCTTTGGACTGCCTCATCTCCTTTGTATTAATCAACCTGTATTTTTCTGCTGTAAATGGATTGGAATTTAATTTTAGTTTTTCCTTAACATTCTTCTTTCATCACATAAATAAAGAATCTTGTTGGTGACCTAATGCTGTTTCTTGCTTCGTTGCCTACCTATGACTTCTTCAGCCGTTGAAGAGAAAATTTCTTTCAAGTTCTTAGCCAAGGGTTCTACATCTTGGTCGATAGTGGACAATGCTGCAAACTTGCCACCAACCATGGCCTGGAATATCTTTGCAATTTCCAGGTCTTTTAGTTTGTCCAGATCAAAACGAATGCGCGGATTTCTTTTTCTTCTATTTAACTTCAGTTTCAGCTTAAGTCTAGTTAGGACAAGATTATGGTCACTTTCTATAACTGCACCAGGGAAGGACCTTGTTTGTGCTTTATCGATACTATATTTGAAAAGCCTCTGCACAAGAATGTAATCAATTTGATTCTTGATTAAGCCTCCAGGTGATTGCCAGGTGATGGTTCATGATTGCTTGTGTGGATGCAGGGTATTAACGAGGGTCAAGCAATGACTTTGTGCGATTTCGAGTAACTTCAATGCTCTATAATTTGTTTCACCCCACCCGAATTTGTCAACTTTAGCGGCCATTGTTGATAGGCGTCAGGTTCAACATTTGCATTCCAGTCGCCCATTATAATTAGAATGTCTTTTCTTGGTGTTCTCTTGATGACTCGTTCTATTTCTTCATAGAACTTTTCCAAGTTGTCATAGCTGTGGCTGGAAGTTTGAGCGTACACCTGTATGATCGTGACATTATGGGGTCTGGCATATATTCTAATGCTTATCAGTCGATTTTAAATTGGTGTGCAGCTAATGACTGATGCAAACATTGGCTTTCTGACAAAGAAAGCTACGCCATATTGATGTTTGGAGTAATCACCGCTGAACCAAATGAAATGCCCCTCTTCTGTTGATGTTTCACCAAACACTGTCCAACGGACTTCGGCAAGTCCTATGATATCCCAACTGTACTGTTGTAATTCTTGCGTTAGTTATTTTACTTTTCCAGACTGATACAGGGTTCTTACTTTCCAAGTGCCTATTCTTATCCCTTCTCTGGGAAGCCTAATTGGGTCGGTTCCAGAATTATAATTAACGCCCCCACTCTAATGACTTGCAGTGAAGTGTGCGGTTGTTAATCCGTTCCTCGACCGATCCGGCATGGATAACTTTATTTGTTGTGTTTTCATGCTTCCTTTCTGTGGGCTTATAGACTTGGTGGCGCCCAAATCCTCTCCAAGTCGTTGATTTGTGATCAGGGTTTACTCACCTAGCCTTTCTTTCTTCAGAGTGAGTATGACCGCAAGGCAGCGGAGGTTTGTAAACATAGTTTTCATTCTCTTATATGAGAAGTCTTACATGGTTAATGATGTTCAAATGCCTGGCACACGTGGTTTTAAAGCGCAATGTGTCCTATTAAGAAGTATACGTAATCTAATAGCTAAATTTAAGGTTCTTATCTTTTAAAATCTGTTTATCTTTTTTCTACGTCATTGCTGACAAACTTGAGACAGAGATGAGTCAGGGGCTGCGTTAGGTACGCGCGAGGCCTGGTGCAACAATGACCCCGCGGGGCCCCCTTAGATTAGATCAATTCTTGATAACTCAGTAGTGCAATATCTGCCGGCTGTTTTGTTACTAAAATATATTCTCAAGTCTGAAACGCGGGCCCCCCTAGGCGTGGGGCCTGGGGCAGTTGCCCCAGCTGCCACCCTCAAAGGCCGCTCCTGATGAGTACACGAAGACAGATGTGTAGTGATATAGCAGTTCGATTTTCTTGTTTAGTCGATGTACCACAAACATCTCAGTGTTGTGAAGGACTAATACATTCTTATCCTGAAGACCTGAAAAATAATGTATATACTGAACTACAACAGTTCCACTCATATTCGCCACCAGTTTGTTGCATCAAAATCTGAAAACAACACGTTCAGTCATGCAGAATTATGAAAAGTAATAGAGACAACATTGAGCGTGCTTTTCCAAATGTAGAAATCAGCTTTCGCATATTTTTAACATTAATGGTTATGAAATGTTCAACTGAGTGCTCTTTTTCTCAGTGGAAACGTACACAAAATACAAGTAGATGACAATGAAACAAAAAAGGCTTGACTCTACTGATGATTGAGGCAGACTTGTTGAGCAAAATTAACTTTTATTTTTATGATGTACTCAAAAACTTTGCCTGATGTACATCTAAAAAAAAGAGCTGTAAAATGTAAATGTGTGCTCTCTCTGACTTTCTCAAATTACAAAAGCTACAGCATTGTTGTATATTATTATTACAAAATTAGATAACTATTAATTTTAATACAGAAATACCTTATTATAGTTTCTACATGACTGACAGTAGTACAAACATATATGTACAAACAGTTTTTCTTTTTTTGTTTTTTTTGTGTGTGCATAATATTTAATTTTCCAGCGGTCAGTGGAGGATCGGGGAAGAAGGGGGCACCCATATGGGTTTGTGCCTCGGGCACCAAGATGTCTTAATCCAGCCAAATTGTTACTCCATCAATTTCGTTACAAAAAGCAAAACAGAGAAAATTATGTTCAAACATAAAAATTCGTAATATGACCAAACTTTAAAATTCGAATTGAAAGTATAAATATAATTTTGATTTATTTTGTGTTTAAAATTAAATAATAACCTAGCAAGAACTATTAGAACAATTAATTACTTTCTATAAGAAGTAACACTAATGGCAACAACAAAATGACCGTATAGTTTTTTACGCTAAATAGCATGATCTGTTGTTGACTTTAGATCAGAGTTTGTGGTATAGGTCAGCCAGTCCATTTAATCCCCGTCTTTTGTATAAACCACGATATTCCAATTTAAGACGTTTGCGTTTTGCATGATTTTTTCATCAGTTTCCCAAATTCCATTACGAGATGTTCCTGAAAAATGAATGCACTCATCCCCATTTTGTTTCAGATAGTTATTTAGTTCCTTTGTAGTGTCCATGTTCATGTGTTGAAGTACTTTTTCTCTGAGTAAGTTTGGTTGTCCTCCATTCCTGTCAGAATTCAGTTTATGGAGCTGATGTAGCAATTTACACCCCTTTTCGTTTTATATGTACGCCTCGGTTATTCAAGATCCCACGTCCGTCCACAATATACCGAATTATCAAAAGTAAAGCAAAGATTTTACATAGACGCTTTAATACTAAAATTGATATTGGATTTAAGCCCAAATCTGCCTTAATATTGGTGCATGGTTTATAACATCTATGTCTCTTTTCGACACTGTACTCTTTAGTTGCTTTTGTTGTATTCTCGCTTTTGCGATGACATTATCATCCGGGATATGTTTGGATAGTTATTCTTCTCACTTCTATGGAACTTAAGGTTACCTACATGATATATTTTCCTGAGTATCTTCTCAGTCTTTGTACTTAAGCTTTACTAGTCCTCTGTTTATTAATCTGCCCAGATGCATCAATAGGGGGATATGGAGGATGCGGACCCCCACTGAATGACACAATGAAAAGGAGTGACACCAAAATGTAAATTCTGTATGATTCCGTTATTCGGCAATGGCAGACTTAGAGATGCTCCATGGAATAAGTCATGAGGGGATGACACCATAAGCTACCGCACTGAGTGACACCAACCATAGTTACATATCTGATTCAATCACTTTTTAGGAAACAACCCAGTGTGTTTAAGTCTTTGATTTAAATATATGAGTCATCAGTTATTTCAATGTTGCTGATGTCTCTGGGCTGGGTGGTTATTGGTACTCATAGATATATGAATGCTTTGATGAATGATTGAACCCTGCCCTAATCAAACATGGTTGGCACCCTTCACTGGTTTGTGCTACTCTTTAGATTAATGCTGTTTTCAAGAAACAGGGTTGGTTAATAATAAATAAATAATTGCGTGCCGAGGATAGAGGGTTTTTGAACGATATAAACGCTTGGTCGGCGAACACAAACGATGATATGATAACAATTTACAGAGGCTAGGATATGCGACAAATCAACTGTTACTAAATCAATCAATTTTTACCTCACTGTTCGTCTTGCCCGTACGTTTAAGAGTAACACGTTTGTAAACGAATAGGGCTTGCTTAAAGAAAAAATCTGATTGGTGATACCAGACAAGTGCTTTCTTTTGAATGAGGAAAAGACACCGCGTCACCGAAAGCTAATCGCGATTCAGTACCAATTGATAAGGTTAGGAAATACGATAAGCAACTTTGGGAAAGTACTCCAATATTGCCCCTTACTTTTAGTGTTTCATTATTTTTTTAAAGTATAAAGCATATCAACATTTATTTAGGTAAGTAAAACGAAATGTGCTATGATTTGTTTCTTTAAAATGAAAGAAGATGAGCTGTCGTTGACAGAATCGAAAAAGGACCCAAAAAAAACACTCAAAATTTTTGCATTTATTTAATAGATATTTAAAATAAAAAAAATATTACCAAAATAAAAATTTCTAGCCAATAAAATAAAAATAAAACATATTGATTTGGAAAATCAATAGGGTAGGAAATTAAAGCAACAATTTTCGAAAAGCAGCAAATATAACCACGCTCAAATTATTTGAAGTTCCTTGCCCCATTATTTTAAATATGATTAAAGCAGAGCAAACGAAAATGTTATCAATCAAAGCTTTGTTAGGAATATTGGTTTCATTTTCAAATAAAAATGTATACTCCTTTTGTTCATTATAAACTATGTTCTAACTAGATACGACCCGTGGCGTAGCATACGCCGCAGATTGACTCATATATATTGCAATGAAAAAAAAGGTGGGGGGGGGGAGAACGGACACAAACAGTAGCACGAACAAATGGTAAGTACGCAAGTGAATTTTGGGGGACCGCCGAAGTTTTTTGTGAAGTATTTCGGACATTGCGACAATTTCTGCCTCGCTACCATATACTCCTGAAGACTTCATGTTCTGAGCGTATTGTTGAAGAGAGCGTATGATTACGTTTCCGTCACAGAGAACAACGGAGAACTCGTCGCCGCAGTTACGCCAGTGTTGAGAAATAAAGTTTTCAGCCATGTTGCCAATTTTGAGAGCAACAACTTCGTCTATGATCTTTTCCCAGAAATATGCGAGCGATAGAAACAGTTACACGATGAAGGAATTGGTATAACATTGAAATACATGCGAAGCGGTGTTTATGTTCACTAAGAAAGGAGGAAAACGTGCATAAACACATACATTTTTAAAAATAAAAAATTTAAAAAATTGTCCGCTGGGGCTTGAACATAAGACCTTCCGCATGTCAGGCGAATGTAAAAACTAATACACTACGAAATACATGTACTCTGTGAAGGTACAACGAAACTAGATGCAAAAAGCATTACTGGTCTCAAGACCCTTCTCTACCTTCGCTCGCCAACCGTTAACTGTCATTACTTTACCCCAGCGAGGGTCAATCATGCTCATTTGTACATACTCGCTTTGGTGAATTATATATATCGATTATTTTTATTAAAAGAAAAAATGGCAACTGGAGAAAAGGGTTTAACTTATATGTCAAAGCTAAAACACTATTATTATTATTATTATTTGTTCACTTATATAGCGCAGTACCCCAGCCTACAGCTTGGTTCACAGTGCTTTAAAAACAAGTTCAACAACTACATAAAACACATTGCACTCTAAATCTTTCTAAGCATAGTTAAACAAACAAAATTTCATCTAAATGTTAAGAAATGGACGCATAACCGTCATAGACTGTTAATTTGATGGAGCAATCCTTAGCGAAACAGGAATCCACGATGAAGATCCTGATCCAGAAATAATAACAAGACAATTACACACAATTAAATCAAGAGTTCAAGGCTATGGATGCCTGTTAGGCGTAGCCTCGTTCTCAAGATTCCACCAATAAGATTAATTGCAATGTTCTTCCCGTGGTTCGTTGTAGTCTGTATCACTTCCATCAGGTTGAACCGAGTCACCTTGTAGCGAGAGTTCAGTATTTTTTCCACTCTTGTAAAAAGTTACACACGCCAAGACAACGCTCAAGCATATTCTCATGGAATCATCATGCCAAAGTAGTAATTAAAACATCAAACATAACCTTATGATTTAAAAAGAGAAACTTTTACAGATGTAGTAAAACTTTAAAAGTGAAATGCTACCTTACTTTAGTGAGACATGTACTAGAATATGCATCTTCTGTATTTGGTCCATCCACAAAATTAAACATTGATAAACTAGAACAAGTTCAAAAAAAGAGTTTCCAGATTCCTTATTTGATAGTTTTCAAAGCTGACAAAGAGTAAGAACATTAGTTTAATCATTGAACCTTAAAACATTAGTGTACAGGAGAAGAGAGATCAAAATAATAATAATACTTAATGCATTTAGTTCTAACTTTATAATAGGAAACAAAGGTAATCTAATGCAACCCTCAGATAGACACAGTGACAAAACGCTTATTTTTCTTCCATATTCAAAAACAGATACACATTCTCATTCTTTCCGTCCGGAAACGCTTGCTGTAAAATAGACAATGCTTAACAATATCATGTCAGATACTTTAATACTCTAAAGTAATAGTCTAATTTAAAGAAAACATTTCAAATTCCAGTACAATAGTTTACGTAGAAAAAAATTATATAACTGCCCATAGGCGTCACTAGGGTTGGTGTTACCCGGGGCGGTATCTCATGGTGTCCACCCCTCACAACTTAAGGGACCATACAAAAATAACGTCACGCGATATTGGCCGGTTTTTACCCTCCACCCACCCCCCATTAGTCATACTTCGTCACACAAATTTAGACCCCGCTCCAATATCGTCAAAACCCTTGTGTTTCCCCCCCCCGAAAAAGCCGTATTTTCTAATTGATAATTAGCATGTTGCAAATTATATATATATTCAATATGTATTTAGTGTAGGTCTGGACTCTAATATCGTAACACATATGAAGCCATTGAAAACGTAATTAAATAAATTGTAAACAATCAAATATTTAAGTGGAGGTTTTATTTAAAGTTGCGCGTTGTTGATGTGACGTCACATTTTTAAAAACCCCTCCCCGTTGTAACACATCGTCACAAATGCGTGACCCCCCACCCCGCTAGACAAATAACGTCATGTATGGACGGTCCCTAACCCATAGAATCCTCCGAGTCTTCCAGTGCAAAATAAAAGATTATTGCTTATTAATATAATAGATTACGCACCTCGCTTTTAGCCCGTTAAAAATGTTCAGAAGGAATATCAAAACTCCTAATTCGTGTTTCGTCAGACGAAAACGTCTCCTTGCTAACTGTCGTGACCCGAACGGGGCAGCAATCGAAATCACAATGACAACAACGCGGTTCCAGACCGGGAATGCTATTTGCACATCACTCCTTGTACACGCCGAAAACAAGAAGTGAGCCGATGATTGCCGAAGAAATCAGAGTCATGGGCCATGTGATTTGGCGCCTTCGGTGTTCCTCGGCTCAGCTCGGGGCGTTCGTTCCGTTCGTTCACTTCGGGTTTTCTGCGTGTACAAGGAGTGATGTGCAAATGGCACTCCCGGTTCCAGGCTAGAGTGAATAGTGCAGTCTGGGCTCGCCACTAGACAATTTGCGCGACAAGTACTATCAGCAAAGGAACCATACAATATCGCAAACATATGAACGTATTTAATAAACCTAGGCACTACAAAAATTGAAACTCTAACAAATAAATAAAAATAATTCACATTTTTAATTAATGTTTATGAAAAAATTATGTCTCTGTTGAATAGTGGCGGGCACATACGAATCGTTCCGCGGGCGCCATGGTGCCCGCGGGCACGGGGTTGGGAACATCTGCTGTAGTGTCTTAGCAACTTCCACAGGGTTGGCCTTTGCTAGTCACAATTTATTTTTTAGGCACCAGAAAAACATATACTGTATGAAGTTAAAGACACCTGAAATATTTTACAAACTTATATTGCTAAAAAATGTAGATGCGTTGCAGATGCTACTAAACAGAAAAACAAATGGAATCTTTAGAGGATGCTTTAATCGTTGTATTTGAATTTAAGCTTTCAGACAAAAGGTGAGTAAACAAATTTTAGGTGATGGAAGCAATTATATAGCCCTGTATGTAAAACAATTGAGAAGAAGTTATATTCTTTATAAAAAGAGGTTAGTATAGAAATTTATACGAGGGTTTACAATTAAAGATATGATTTTCCAACACCAGCTATTCTACAAAAATTACAATTTATGCCTTTGTATTCACATATTTAAATTCAAAGAACTCACATGACATTGTTTAGCAGTGTTAATTTCACCTCACGGTAACAAAATAGAAACCACTTGATTTTGTATCAATTTTATTATCCTGCCTAAAATAATATCATTCCTATAAATATTCCTTTCAATTGTAATAATTACTAACGACAGTATGCTAGAGAAGCTTGAAAAAAAAAGTAAATTCAAAATAGTTTTACGACTAAAAATCAGTACAATACGATTGGCCAATCTATAGCTATTTTGGCTATTTTGCATGGCATGGCTGACAACATTGACAAATCAAATATTGTACTATAGGGACACACTGTATTCCAAATTTAGACCAAGAAATGAATGCTTTTCAATTGATTTATAACAATGGTGGCCAAAACCGCAGCTCGCAAGCCGCATGCGGCTCTTCTGTGTTCACATTGCTGCTCGCGTACAATCTATGAAAACTATATTGCAAGGATTACCGGAAGATTTTCAAGCCACGTTTAATGACCAATAGTACTTAAATGCGGCTCTCACCAAATTGTTTATATTTTAAAATGGCTCTCAGTTACTACAGGTCTGGTCACCCCTGATTTATAATATAAAAATGTGCAGAGCCCTCATTACTTTCTAATAAAATTATCGTTTCTTTATTGCTTTAACATATTTTATCGGAAAGGGGGAGGTTGCGGCAAACCTGTGTTATGTTACGCCGCTGAAATGTAATCTAATTGCGGAATTATTTTTATTTACTAAAGCCATTTTGGGATTTCCCGAAATTATCCATTAGAATTAAATGACGAACTTTCAGTTATTGTATTATATTCAGTAGAAGAATTATCAATATAACATTATTTCAGTCCTAATAGGTTTGTTTTAGTTTATAATAACGTAATTAATTATTTTAATATCTTTTTTAAATAAATGGAAGAAATATACGTACTTCACGTATTTGTTAATTTTAATTTGTCAATTGTTTTTGAAACATCCAAAGTTACGAAGTAACAATTTAATAAACAAATGTAAATGAATTGTCTGACGTTAAGATTTGAGATAGTTTACTTAACTGTACTTAAGACCATTCCATGCATTGTATTACTGCTAATAATGATTATTGTTCTTACACAAAGCAATAGGGCTTATCATTTCAATGACCTAAAAACGTTATAGCCTTTTCGGTCATATGAAGTAGTTGTAAGGTAAAAAAAAATATCTGATATATCCTTGACAACGATACATTGATCCTAATCAAAACGATCTTGTAGATGCAATTTTTGCACACAAAAAGTCTCCTGACTTAGTTTTTAAGCTGAAAAAAATATTACAATGCAAAGGACTTAAAATTAATGGAAATAAGCCTGAACCTTTTAAAAGGTTAGTGAAAGTGGTCGTTCAATAGTCGTAAACACTCGTACTTGTACTAGTCCTAATAAGATTTAGTAAAGTCTTACTAGAATTAATAGTAGAAGTGTTTGTATTATCATTATTATTATTACTATTATCTGGAAAAAGCCAAGTACTTAATCTTTTAAAATAATTATATACAGAAAGTTTTAGAAAATGAATAAATTCAGCGTCCTGAATGGGAATGAATAAAAATCACGATTGAAAATCGAAAGATTCTGTATCTAGAGCAGAGGTTCCTAACCCATGCCCGCGAGAACCATGGCGCCCGCGGAATGATTCGTATGTTTCCGCGACTATTCGACCGAGACAGAATGTTTTCATAAACATTAATAAAAAAAATGAATTATTTTTATTTATTTGTTAGAGTTTTAATTTTGTGTGAGCGCTTAGGGTTATTAAATACGTTCATATATCTGTGATATTCCTTCTGAAAATTTTTAATGGGCTAAAAGCGAGGTGCGTAATCTATTGTCTTAATAAGCGATAATCTATTATGATTGTCGGAGTAGTTATATTTCTTGTTATAATACAACTAGCTACACCCGTCAAAAATGACGGAAGTTTTCAGCTGAAATCTATTTATTTTATAAAAAATGCACTTTTTTAGGGCGCCTACGGCGCCGACCTTTTTCAAAACCCCAACTAACTTATCCTTGTTTGATAAATACGAAATATTAAACTTTCTGAAATGTACACAAAGGCGCCCCCTTTGTTTTTTTTTAATTTTTATAATTAACCATCATCAAATCCTCTTTTTATATTGATCCCTTTTCCAAAATTAAAACATGAGCGAAAACAATGACGTCATATGATATTTTTTACAGCGCATCTTTAATTTGCACACCTTTTGATGCATTGGTGCAGTAATTTGGTTTTCCCTGCTTTCTAAAATTAGTAGCGTCAGGACTGACAGACACTACTTGCGTGACAATTGCAAATTATATAGTTTAATTATACATATAAAATAGTACAGACTTGCGCTATATCTTTGATATTATATTTTATTTCAATTACTATTTATTATTTATTTTTTTAGCCCTAAAATGAGTGTACCGGGTAAAAGACAACGAACCCATAATTTTAACACTGACTGCAAGGAATCATATTGTTTCTTTTATTTGAAAAAATAAATGCGGCTGTTTGTTGTGTGGTAATAGCATGCCCCAATGACCCAACGACGGGTTAAGGGATAGTTCAAGTTCTATAGCATTGCAGTGCCGAAAAAAACATAATGTTGAACAACACCTTCAGACAATTCATGCCACTTTTGATGTGAATTATCCACTTAAATCTAAAATAAGAAAAAAAAATTGTCAACTAAAATCAAGTCTAACTGCACAACAGACTGTTTTCACTAGACATGTTGAAAATTCTAAAAAGGCCACCATTGCTTCTTTCAAAATTTCTCACATACTCGCAAAAAAGAAGAAATCTTTCATTGATGATGAGTTGTTTAAGAAAATATTTTTGACTGGTGTCGATTGTTTGTTTGATGGATTTTCTAACAAACGTGAGATTGTCTCAGTAATACAAGACATGTTGTCAAATAGTTGTCAAATAACACCGTCACAAGAAGAATACATGTAATTTCAACATACATACAAACTCAGTTAAAGACTGACTTGGAAATATGTGACTGGTTCACGCTGCATTTACGAGTCAACAGATATATCAGACACCGCACAGTTAGCAGTTATGGTGAGAATGGTGTTTAGTAACGTCATAGTAAAAGAAGATATGTTTAAAATATTACATATGAAAGGACAGTTAAGGGGTGAGGATATGTATAAAACATTCAGAACATACGCCAAGTCAATAAATATGCATTTGCACAAGGTGTCTGCGATAACCACCGATGGGGCACCAGCAATTGTTAGTAATAACAAAGTATTTATTGCCCAATGCAAGAATGATGAATCATTTTCAAAATTAATGTCCTACTACTGTATTAACCACCAGGAAGCTCTGTGTTGTAAAATATTGCCATTTGAACACGTTATGGAAATAGTTACAAAAAGAATCAATTATATTCCAGCAGCTCCTTTGCAACACTGACTGTTCAAGGTCATGTTGGAAGATACTGACGATAAAGAACATAATATTATTCCGCATACTGAAGTACGATGGCTTCATAAAAGATAAAACGGAAAATTATGATGAACTAGCTGATTAGCGCTGGCTGATTGATTTGGGATTTCTCAAAGATATCATGGAAAAATTGAATTCAATAAATTTGGAGTTGCAGGGGAAAGACAAAAACATAGCTGAAATGATAAGCTCTCTAAAGTCATTTAAAGCTAAATTGGATTTGTTGATATCACACCTGCAGATCAAGTCTCTCGTTCATTTGTCAAATATGAAGAAAATGCTTGGTAACAATTAATTAAACGGGTCATTATTTATTAAGCATCTTCAAGTGTTAAAAAAAAACAGTTTGAAGAGAGATGTTTGCAGTTTACACATATCGAGCCAATTGTTCCCTTCTGTATCAATCCTTTTACTTGCCAAGTAAATGTAATAGAAATGGCCGCATGTATTGCAGATTTTGTTCAAGGTAAGACAGAAGAATTAGAGTAAGAAATTGTGGACCATAAGAAAGATATTTTGCTAACATCCTTAATAGCAGAGGACTTTTGGAAAACAGTGGACAGAGAAAAGTTCCCATTTTTGAAAAAAAAATTGAATCATTTTTCGGTTCGACGTATTTAGGCGAATCATTGTTTTCAAACATGAACTTATTAAAATCAAGATAATATAGATCTCGACTCACCGATGAGCATCTTTATACTTGTTTGCTTACAGGATTATCGTCATACTTTCCTAATAATGAGGCACTGGCCAATGATATTCAATGCCAAGGATCACATTGGCATAGTGATATTTTAAAAAAAATAAAATGTTTTCGTTGTATTTGTGTTTTTTGTTTACTTTGTTTACGTTTTGTAAATGCATTTCTCTGTGTGTATGCTATTTGAATAATAATTTTATTATTTTGAAAATGTTTTGTTTATTATTTATTAATAAATTATGAATATAAGAAAAGAAATTATGGGAAAATGAGAAGTTGTGGAAGGAGTTTGTCGATTAAAAATAGGTGGTGCCCGCCACCCTATCGATATTTTAGAATGTGCTCTAGAGTACAAAAAGGTTGGGAACCCTGATCTAGAGTAACTTTTACATTTGATTTACATAATCCATACTCGCAAGGACCGTTTTATATACAAATATAATATGTCATGTAATATAACATTATAGATATTTTTTTAAAAATACCATTAAAGTTAAATTTTGATTAAGTTTCTGTAAACTTCAATGAGCCTCTTCACTAGACTAGTCATGAACAAATGTTAACAATTTCACCCATCAGTACCCCCAGAAATAACCGAGTTATAAATATATATTAATAGATTTCTGACATGATAAGACAAACCCTACATTAAGATTATAAAACAATTTAAAGAAAAATTTAAATTTGATATAATAATAAAAGCAACTTTTAAAAAATAATAATTTAATATAATAATTTAAATATAATTAATATTTTTGGTTTTGCAATTTGTAAAAGTCTTAAGGATTTATTTAAATAGACTAAAATAGATTATGATAATGAAAATAATGTATATTTTTTTCTCTCGCGCAACACGACCGGGACGGCGTTCCGGCAACGTTTTACAAATTCTTTTTTTTTAAATATTTACTGGAATGCTTTTTAAATCCTTTATATTAACTCGTGGCCTCTGCTTGATTACTTGCTTCCTTGATGCCTTGAATGCCGAAAAAAATGTGATCGATTTTTAACCCACTTCCTAATATACAAGCGAGCTGAAATTTTGCAGGCAGACTCGTGACGATAATAAAAATGATCTATCAAAATTTCAGATCGATGAATGTACTGTAATTAAATGAATGAATTTTTAGATTATCACTATTTATCTCAATGTCACATGTTAATTGTTGTGCTAGAGTGTCGCGGTGCGTATTATATTGAAACACATTTTTAATATTTAACTGTCGTGTGGTTCGGTGCGTATTATATTGAATATACTTTTTAAAAATATATTCCCGATCGGTGCGCATTATATTAAATATGTTTTACGAGACATAAGAAAAAATTTTGGATTTTCTTGCGCAGCGTATTATAATGAACATCCTTTTAGTTATGTCTCGTATATAATAGATTTATAGTAAAAACTTTGTTTTTTTAAATTTCAGGTTGCGTTCTTGTACCTTGTTTCATGCGTTCCAATACCCCTTTTTTATGAAAAACTATTATCTACATACAATTTATAGAAACTTCTATTAGCTTAAACACATTTTGATGGATAAATTAAAAAAAATATTTAAAAAAAAAGAAAATAAAATATTTTTATAACGAAGTCATATTTCAAAAAGCAATTTATTTAAATGCTCACATTCAAAAATAAATAAACTATAGATGTATTACTTGGATTCGCTACTTGTAACCGGTGTAAAGATAAACATTTATGTTCATGGAGTCAGAAAAAATTAAATAAGGAACTAATAACTTAATGATCATAATACATGATTATACAATATTTATTATTTTAATATTATCTTTTTAATTACCCTTTTCTTTTTAAAGGAAGGCCAATTAATGTTAATTTACATTTTTGGGCATTATTTTGTTTTTCTTTTTTTATCCCAAATAAGGCTATAACAGATCGTGTTCATTTAACTTTTGAGATGCATCACCGATGGTTTGTTATTGTATTGCATGCACTTTTTTATCGTAAGTATTGATTGTCAAGTTTAATACAACTTTTTCTTCGTTAAAATGACTTTTAGATTTTAAAAAGATGCAGATGTATTTTATACATAATGTAAACATTAATTACTAGAATTTAACTTAAGTTTATGCAATTTAATAGACTCTAGTTCCAGATAACAAAATACTTTTGATTTTCATCAATATATATAAAGTAATATCGGAAAAATATGTTCATTAGAAAATTAATATTATTTCTATTTTTATAATTTATTTAAAAAATATTTTTGATAACATGCATTAAAAGTATATATGTAAAACAGACACACGCCTATACAGACAATATTTCAAAATGGAGGTTTTCCGACTCAGAAAGATTTAAAACCTCAAGATTTGTCAAAATTTCGAAGTCATTTTTTGCATGATTACAATATTTCACTTTGTACTTAGATTACGAGAAAGTTTACAATGTTTTAGACACAATACACATTTTTTAAGCATTGTATAAAATGGATACATTCTATCGAAAGCTCCTTTTAAAGGAAAACTCAATGTTTGTCTAAATATGTTTATAAGAAAATGAACTTATATTCAAACAGAATGTGCTTACAACCAAGAAATTTCGTTTCTTCCATTGGAACAAGTTTATTCAAGATCCAAATGCATAACTGCTGGTGATTTAGTTGTTATAAAAAGTATTGCTAACTTTAGTGGCCTTAATATAAAGCATAGTTTCATATCTGTTACATATGAAATTGAGAAGATAGCTTCCAAACATAATATTTTTGTAAGTATGTTTTTTAAACATCATTTTTTAAAATTTAAAATTTATAGTTTTCTAATTTATTTTGTCGCTTAGTCTACACAACGTTGAGTGTTTTTCATTTTTTTTTATTGGTAAAAGACTTTTTTTTTACTTATAATATATGTTGAGGAACGAAAGGGGAAAAACAAAAAAACAAAAACAAAAGAAACGTATATTCTACACAATGTTAAGTATGTGTTTAAAATCATATTTAAAAATGTCTAAATTTCTTTTACCATATCTTTTAATAGTAATTATAAAGCACTATCTTAAATACATATTAGCATAGTTGATCTTTTGTTATAAAATAACATTACAATTTAAAAAAAATAATTAAATTTAATCCCAAAAAAGCCTTACTCATATCTATGTGCAGACATATGTTCAAAAACGAATCTGAAAAAAATAATACATTTTTTACGTTCACATGTATAATGTAAACTTAAAAAATATACAAAGGAACCCCAAATCAAACAATTAAAGAACAACATGTGTTTTATGACAATATATGTTCTTATGAACATACTTTTTGTTTCAGTTGTTTGAACACGACCTGAAAGAACGTTGCAAAAATGGTGAAAAAGACACATACAAGTGCCACACAATTGAAAGAGAGGTTGTTCAGTTTTCATTAAAATTTCCTGCTGATCAATATCATAATAGGGTAAAAGTTATTGGAAAATTGAACATTAACTCGACAACCATCAGAGAAGCGGTACATGATTTTCCCGACATAATAGGTAAATATATGCAATTTAAAATTATTATTTTTAAAATATTCTTATATATATATATATATATATATATATATATATATATATATATATAATATCACTTGCTCAACCTCATCATTAACAAACACGTCTATAATTCAAATAAATGTTTCCCTTTAGTAATCATTACTTCTGTCTGCTATACTCGGTCTATATCATTCTGTCCACTACGGCACTCCAGTCTCAGTATCCCCGGGTAGAAGGGTGAATGTGTCTATGCCCTCTCTGGATTGTCCAATCCCAAAAAACGTGCCCCTTATATAGCAACCCTGTTGTTGTATTCCTACTTCGGCTATTGGATCGCAGACAAAAAAAGTTCAGCCGAAGTAGAATCTTTAATTTTTAAGACCTGCACGGAGTCGGACCTATTATAATTTGAGAACGTAACCTGTAAAATCACTCCCTAAAACAAAGGCCATACAAAGTGGTCGCATACAGTAGCATCCTGAGGCCACATTAATCTACGACTTCCTATACACCATAAGTGTCCCACCTCCGATGATTGGTCTTTTGATCACTATCTCGTAGCATCTGGTTTCTCTACCCAGCACCCACTCACAATGATCCCTCTATATGTACTTTACAATATATAGACACTGCTTTATGCTTGTGAAATTTGGACCGTATATCAGCGACATGCAAGAAAGCTTAACAACTTTCATACAACAAGCCTCAAGAAGATTCTCGGCATAGAGTGGCAGGACAAAATTCCAGACACAGTGGTACTGACCAAGGCAGGTCTCGCCAGCATCTTCACCCTCCTGGTGCACCCCCAGTTCGCTGAATCTTCTATGGGGAGTTCCAGTATGACCAGCGGTTCCACGGTGGGCAAAAGAAACGCTTCAAAGACACACTGAAAGCCTCACTGAAGACTTTTGCCATCAACCCAGACACGTGGGAACGAGCTGCAATAGACTGATCCACCTGGCGCACTTCCATCCACGAAGGTGCCAAGTCATGCGAGGGAAACCGGATCACCGCCACAGAAAAGAAGAGGCAAGCCGAAAGGCCCATGCTGTCAACCCTCCTGGAGATGTTCAACTCGTCCCTTGTCCCTTCTGTTCCCGAGCCTTCCGTGCAAGGATCGAACTCATCAGCCATCTGCGCACGCACAGACAACCCTCGGATGACAAGAGTGGTCCTCGTCGTATCGTCGGATGAAAGAATTTATATATATATATATATATATATATATATATATATATATATAATATATATATATATATATATATATATATATATATATATATATACGTATTTAACACAGTGAAACTTTAAGTATTTTTTTTTGAAACTAAGTCTAAAGAGGCGAAAGCAAATCTTACTTATTTTCAATTTAATTACACCATTTTTTAAAAATGTCCAAAAATTTTCTAATCGTATTTTTAACTCTCTTTAGATAAAAAATATTAAATAATTATTTAAAACATTTAAGTTAGGGAAATTAACAATTTGGAAAAAAAATTAAAGTTTTATGTTAACGAACATATGAATTTATTCGTTCACGAGTATTACAAACTCTATGTATTAGCAAAACAAAGCCATAGAAACTGAAGAAAGTTTAACACACAGTGGATTGAGAATAAAGGAGCGGGGAGACAAAGAACAGGTCCATCATTTTCTGTTCTCACGACACTTTTTATGGTGAACGAATCGTCAAAATCAGTCTATATATTCAAGCCAGCAAAGGCACCGGAACCCTACAAGCTCAATCACAAAATGATCAAGCATTTTAACAAGGAAAACCACAAAATATAACTGACTGTCAATACAACTTTTATAGCATAAATACTGTCAATGCAGTAGAAGAAAGTGAGTCATTAATTTTTTGAGAGGAGTTGCTGTTAAGAGCATCCCTGTCTCACCATTAGTAGTGGGGTGAAATGTGTGGTATTAGATGTCATTTTTGAAAGTAGCCTTTGAAAATTATACAGCTGGTTTCCAAAGGCCTTACTTTTTTAATATAATTTGATTATCATTGCTGTTCGCTCTTGAAGATTTGAGTTTTTTAAGTTTATATGTCTTGTCACATCAACTAAAAATACAAGTTCTGCCATCCAAGCATGTTCAGATAGTTCTGGAATTGGTTGTTCCTTAGTTTCCTTGATGAATAGCCAAGTTTCTTATTTGAGTGTGTAGAGGCGCTGAAGTGCTTTTCCCCGACTGAGCCATCTTTTACTATTGTGATACACAAAATCTTCGTATTCCTGGATGTCAAGAAGAAACTGCTGAAACTGGCGGCGAAACAGAGCTTTAGAGCGAAACAATGAATAGCTTTTATCACTGGCTTAAGGACATGGTCACATTTAAAGTGTTTGTCACAAATAACCCGTTGGTAATGATACAGTGAAACTTAAAATCTTAGCTGACCTCTTCGCTGACTTTGTTACAGGTAAGTGTAGCTAGTGAACTGTTCTCGACCTTCATGGCTAGAACACCATCATTAATAATAACAGAGATTTATTACTTGGTGATTTAACATCATGGACAGCAGGACTAACAGAAGCAACTAAATTTGTTTCCCATTGTTTTGTATTAAAGACTAAAGGTCTCTAATTTTTTTATTTGGTAAACAATAAAATGGAATCAATTTTTGAGGCCCCTATCCTATTAACTCGTGAAGGATTCCGGATTCAACGATTCAACGCTTCGGATCTGTGGTCAACTTTTTCAAAACGCTCGTAAATACGTTTTCTAACTTGCTAGAGA
Organism: Ampullaceana balthica; assembly: GCA_944989445.1. Taxonomy (NCBI): domain Eukaryota; kingdom Metazoa; phylum Mollusca; class Gastropoda; family Lymnaeidae; genus Ampullaceana; species Ampullaceana balthica. The sequence goes on from CALYLW010001150.1 coordinate 120,016, forward strand.
GCTTACATTTTCACAGTAGGTATGGATTGTGGGGAGGATAAAGCTATTACATTTTCAGATCGATCGAATGTACCGTAATTAAATTTATACATTTTTAGTTTATCTCTATGTGTAGCGGCCACCTTTTGTTGACATTTTACGCGTCATGCTTAGTTAAGTTCACGCTTTCGTTTTTCCGCCCGCCCATGAGATGACGACAGCGAGACAGAGAGAGACGGCCGTGAAGTTAATATAAGGGATTTAATAAATTAAACCCGTAAAAAAACAAACCCGTAAAAACAAATTTTTGACTATAAATCCCTTATATATGAGACATAACTAACAATATTGATTATTTTCAAACGCTAACAACATTTACAGACTGAATCTGTCTAATTCAACTTTGCTTCATAACCCTGTTGGAGAGGGGGAAAAGTCTGGTCACCGATTCGCTTGACAGAGCTCAGCGTGGCACGTAAAATGTAAACAAAAGCACGCGGTACTTCGATGGATCGCCTCAACGCGTCAACTCAAACTTTCACGTGGAGAAAACAAACAATAACAAACCGTGAATTTGAATTACATACCTCATATAAGGATAAAATAAAAATGCATTAATTTAATTACGGTACGATCGATCGCTCTGAAATTTTGATACGATGCATTGTTAGGTCAGACGGGCCCGTGTGCCAAATTTCCGCTCGATCGGATCACGGTAAGTGGGTCATTTTTTACTTTTTTTTTCTGCCCGCCCGCCCATGAGATGACGACAGACAGACAGAGACGGCTGCGAAGTTAATATAAGGGATTTAAAAACAAAGTTTTTGACTATAAATCCCTTATATATGAGACATAACTAACATTATTGATTATTTTCAAACTCTTAACTCAACTCTGCTTCATAACCCTAGAGGGGGGCCGAGCTCAGCATGACACGTAAAATGTAAAGAAAAGCACGCCCATTCTCTCAATGGTCGCGTCCACGCGTTAACTCAAACTCTCACGTGGGAAAAAACAATAACAAATAGGGAATTTGAATTACATACGTTATATAAGGATAAACTAAAAATGCATTAATTTAATTACGGTACGTTTGATCGATCTGAAATTTTGATGCGATGCATTGTTAGGTGAGACGGGTCCGTGTGCCAAATTTCAGCTCGATCGCGTTAAGGAAAGAGGGTCATTTTTGACTTCTGTTTTTCCGCCCGCCCATGATATGACGAGACGGCGGTGAAGTTAGTATAAGGGATTTAATAAAACAAACCCGTAAAAACAAAGTTTTTGACTATAAAAAACTCTCAAAGCCCTCCCGCCCAAGAGAGAGAGAGATGACGAGAGACAGTGAAGGCGGTGAAGTTAATATAAGGGATTTAAAAATGACGCATTTCCCGTGATGCTAAGTCGTGTTGTGTGTATGACATGTGTAGTGTGTATAGAAGATCATTACATATAGAACAAGCGAAATCATAGAATGTCTTTTATAGACAATACATGTGTTGTGAATTTTTTTTTGCTAAGTGGATCAGCGCACATATGGAAAGGAGTAAAAAATGTGTAAGTTTATATTTATAGAAAATTTCAAATTTTGCTCACAAATTTTGTTCTAAATGAATTTGGCTAACAGGACATTTATAGAACTTCATGAATGAAATTAAGTTTAACAAATCTTTTGTTAACGCGTAAAAGTAGAAAATAAAATGAACAAAAAAACTTTTTTTTAAAAGATGAGGCCCAGCTGCAGTGGAGGAATGTAGAATCTCGCATGAAAATGCAAAACATATTTTTTTAGTAACAAACTAAGTAGTCACACAGGGGGGACTCATAACTTTTGTGTTAGTTGATCAAATTTTATATCTCACATTAAATACCACAATCAATCACAATAAATATCAATAAAACTTAGAATTCTGAGTCCCCCTGTTTGTGACTAAAAAATATTTTCTGCTTTTTCATGCGAGATTCTACATTCCTCCTGCAGCTGGGCCTCATCGTTTTAAAAATGTTTTTTTTGTTCATTTTATTTCCATCCTTTGATGTTCTCAAAAAAAGTACACATTTTTAGCTTTTTAAAATAAATCAAATGTCGTTACAGAAATAATACGTCTGTAAATTAGTTATTTAAGATGAGGCCGCGAACCAGATACAATTTAAGTGCGAGTCGTATTTGGTCCGCGGCCAGGAATTTAGACACTCCTGGTGAAGTTAAATACAAGAAAACGTAAAAAAATTAATCAGACAAATAATTTTAGACGTAAACTACTGAGATCAAATAAAGCTTCAGTGCTTACCTACCGTAATATTATTTTATAGCTTCTGGTAGAGCAATCGAATCTTGTCGAATGTAGAAAAGGGACTTGTTGTTCTACAATAACAAAATTGATATTCAATGTACATGCATAAATCACATATTACCCGTTCGTAAGTCGACCCGCCAATCTTTTCCCCTAGATTGTGTACAAATAAAGCAAACCCGTAAAAATAAAGTTTTTGACTATAAATCCCTTACATATGAGACATAACTAACAGTATTGATTATGTTCAAAAGTGACAAACATTTACAGACTGAATCTGTCTTAACTCCCCTTTGCTTTATAATCGGAGAGGGTAAAGGTCTGGTCACCGATCGCTGGACCGAGCTCAGCGTGACACGTAAAATATAAACAAAAGCACGCCGGTATATCGACGGATGGCGTCAACGCGCGGACTGAACTGTAACGTGAAAAAAACAACCAAAACAAACAGTGAAATTGAATTACATTCCGTATATAGAGATAAACTAAAAATGGATTAATTTACTTAATTAATTAATTAATTTCGATCGATCTAAAATTTTGATACGATGCATTGTTAGGTAACACGAGTCTATGTGTTAAATTTAAGCTCGGTGGCATTACGGGAAGTGGGCCATTTTTTTACTTTTGTTTTTCCGCCCGACCGACGTACGAAGAGATGACGACAGACAGAGAGAGAGAGAGAGAGAGACAGAGATAAAAGATTTCGAAGTTTATAAGTGATTTAAAAAGTCGGCTTTAAAACGAGTATATACGTTAGGTTAACGCCACCTTGCCCTAGTCAGTAAAATTCATCATATCTACACAAATTCCAGCAACTTTAAAATCGAATAATTGAAATCATTACTATTAAATATTATGATTAGGTATGAAATACATGTGTCAGCATAATTCAGCTGTATCAAACACGGAAGAGAGTCTTGTCTTATTTATACAGACGCTCATTTTAAACAGAAGATAATTGCGTCCACATACAATAAGGCCTTTTTCGCATGTGACGCAGCGGTCACAAGCCGCTGCTATGAGGGTTCCATGCTATTTCCAGCCTCCTTTGTTTCCCTAAAAAATCTCATGTACCCATTAGGTACCCATTTAACAGTCATTTTGGACTCAGGGACACGCTTGGCCTCGGGAACAAATACCTTCTTTCACGGAGATTCCAAACCGTAACCATCGGTTCGACAGCGCGCATGCCCCTCGACCACAATGCCCTAAACTAATTTTAAAATTTAAACTTATGGGAACAATGAAAGTTTTAAACACTCATGTATTTTTCCACAGACCCTACCAATATTACTGGCGAATTGATCGTTAATACAAATATATACTCATCGAATAATTGCTGTCAAATAAATACGACTGTCAGTGCCTTGAATGTTCAGTTTGATTGCAAGCATCATTCAAAACCATGTCTGATAGAGATGTCTATAAATGAGGTACTATCAAAAATTGGATCTAATCAGGTGCGATTCCAAGAAACCGTGAGAAGAAATGGAAACATATATCGCATTGTTATTAAATATGCTGCTTGCAGGCTGGATCGGGGTGTTAAATTGTTTACATGCTTGATTACTGCCGGTAAGTACATTAAATAAAATATTTGATTTGCTAACTCTTTGTAATAGTCAACATGCTTGATGAATACAATTAATTTGTAATGAAAACTAGTAATTTTCCACCAATATTTTTTTTTAGTTTCACCTTAAATTAAAAGAAAAATATACTTATTTATCTGAGCTAATTTAATTTTCTTAGATACAGACTACTCATCACTTGATTTAACCAATTGGAAAACTGGTGCTCTTATATTTGCTGTGGTGAACATATTAACAAACATCGGTGTCTATTATTTTTATTGTAATTACAGGTAGGTTCTCATATAATTAGAAAATGTTTTGAGCTATGGTTAAAGCGGGTAACTGTAAAATACTTTGAAGTTTAAAGTATTCTCGGAATATTTAAATGTGATAAGACTTTTACCCTACAAACTTAAAGTGATTTGCTTGAGAGATTTGTATTAAATATATTTTTCTATTTGTAAGATTGGAGATTCAACCGTCTAAAAAACGTAGTAAGTATATATATGTATTTTATTTGTTTGTCTTTAAAAAGAATTTTTTTTAAAAATCACATCTTAAATTTAACTTTTTTTTAAAAATGTACAAATTATTTTTGGTTCATAATTTTCTTAATATATTTAAAAAATACTTTTATAAATATCAAATGTATTATTTAAAACAAAAACATGTAAACTTATGAAAAACCATCTTTTAAAATTTTTTGAAATTTTTAGTTTTTAAATTCATCTGATTGCCTTAATATTTATAGTATATAAGAAAAAGCCATTGCATGAATATAATTTATTTCTGTCTCTCTCTCTGTCTCGCCACAAAATTTGGGAATTTGAGTACTTTCAGGCAAAGGACATTGGATTAAACAAAATGTTTTTTTAATTATCTATATATTATATAAAAATCAAAGTACATGTATATATGTGTGTGTGTGCTTTTGTGTGTGTGTGTGTATGTGTGTGGTGTGTGTGTATGTGTGTGTGTGTGTGTGCATGTCCTTTATAGCTGACTAAACCATTCATCCGATCGTCATGAAACTTATGGAGACTGTTGAGTACGTTTCTGTGATGGTAACTGGAATTTTGTTTCCTAAATTTAACACTCATGGGGCACGGGGGCCCATAATGTCATGTTTTGCCAATATGAGCTATATAAAAATTAGTTTAAGCGCTAGCTACTGTGTAAATTGATGGATCTTAACCAAACTTTGTATATAAAAACTTGATAGCCAACATTTAAGTACTATAGGGCACTGAACTCCTAATAGCCATTCCTTTGGGGTTAGGTGCCCAAAAAGTCCTTTTTCTTAAACGTTTAATTAAGATTGTATTCACCATTCAGTTATTAACGACCTTGACAAATAATGCCACATTTATCCATTATTATACAGATTGAAATGAACAGTTCTTTTGAACTTTATATCTTGCACTGAATGGGCCCTGGGGCCCTTAATGTCGATTTTTGCGTATATGAGCTATATACAAAATTAATTTATGAGTTAGCTATTGAGTAGATGAATGGATCGTAACCAAAATTTGTATACAAAAACTTTGTAGCCCATTTTAATTTACTATACGGCATATAACTTCAAATGTTCATTCCTTCGGGGCCGGGGGCCCCAAATGTCTTTTCTTCGGATATGTTTAAGTTATTTTTACCCATTCAATTTTTCACGATTTTGAGGACTATATCTATGAGGAAACTGAATTAAAATGAACAGGTTTTTGAAATTGACATCTTTCACCAAATGGGCCCAGGGGCCCCTAAATGTGTTTTTTTTTCTTACACTAGCTGTATAAAAATTAGAATTAGCGTAAAATACTGAGAAAATTAATGGATCTTGACCCATCTTATTATATAAAAATTCAAGGGTATATATTTTAATACTATAAGACACTGAACTCCTAATTTTCATTAATTCAGGGCAGGGGGCCCAAAAATGTTTTTTTAGTAAATGTTTAATATTTTATCGTCCATTCAATTTTTAACAATATTGAGACATATAAATACATGTATTTATTTTAATTTTTTTTTAAATGAACATGTGTTTCGCACTCTATTTATTGCAATTATTAGGCCCTGGGGCCCTTAATGTAGTTTTTCGCTTATACGAGCTATATAAAAGTAATTTATGAGATAGCTACTGAGTAAATGATTGGATCTTAACCAAACTTTGTATACAAAAACTTGGTAGCCCATATTTAAATACTTAACGTTTCTGTACGTCTAACGTCGATTTCTTCGGGGCCGGGGACCCAAAATGCCTTTTATCATTATGTTTAAGATATTTTTGCCATTCAATTTTTTACAATCTTGATAAATATATTAATAATGAAAATTAATTAAAATGAAAAGGTTTTAGAAATTTACATCTCGCACCGAATATGCCCAGGGCCCCTTTAATGTCGTTTTTTAAAAACTATATTAGCTATATCAAATTTGTTTAAGCGTTAGATAATGAAAAGAATAAATGGATTATGACTAAACTTAGAATATAAAAACTTAATAGCCTATATTATATTACAATAGGGCACTGAACTCATAATGTCCATTCCCAAGCAGCTGGAACCCCAAATGATATTTTTACTGCACGGTAATAATTTAATTCCCCATTCAAAATTTACAAAATATATGAGAAATTTAGCTTGAGTACAATGGCAATAAACAAATAAATTATCACTCATTTTTTCGCCGTGGGGAAAAAACAATAACAAACAGTGAATTTGAATTACATACCTCATATAAGGATAAACTAAAAT
>CALYLW010001150.1:130997-253964 GCA_944989445.1 Ampullaceana balthica
ATTTAGACAATAAAAGATTATAACAAGCTGGCCGCATAAAATAAAGTCTTGTTATAAAGTAAATTTTAGATTTTAGATCGCGCACCGCTACAATTGAAGCCTTGAAAAAAATACTGACACAATTATTACATAAATAGGTTTATATTAAATGTCGAGTTATGGAACAGAAAATAATTAAAACAAATTCGCAATTAAATTTAAAGGTGTAAACAATTAAATCTAATGCACCTTGTGGCAGTTACAATTAAATATGTTTACGTGTTCATCTATTATACTAATGAAAGGCAAAGCCCTGACTCACTCACTCACTCACACACTCATTCATCACTAATTCTCCAACTTCCCGTGTAGGTAGAAGCATGAAACTTTGGGAAGTTGTTGAGTAGCCTCTCGCGACGAAAATTGGCGTAAAAGAATTTTAAAATTAACACTCATGGGGGCCGGAGGCCCAAAAACGTTTTTTTTCCTTATATGGTTTATATACAATTTGAAAATCACCAATTCTCCTATTTCCCGAGTAGGCAGAAGTATGAAACTTTGGGAAGTTGTTGAGTACAATCCCGCGATGGTAACGGGAGAAAAAATATTTAAATTATCACTTCCTGGGGGCCGGGGGCCCAAATGAAGTTTGTTCCTAATATGATCTATATAAAAACTAAAAATCACTAATTCTCCTATTTCCCGTGTAGGTGGAAGCATGAAACACTGGCTAGTTGATAAGCACACTTCTGCGATGGTAACAAATGAAAAAAATATTTAAAATAACACTTAATGGGGTCCGGGGGCCCAAATGAAGTTTTTTTTCTTAAATAAAAAACTGACTCATCACTAATTCTCCAACTTCCCGTGTAGGTATTAGCATGAAACTTTGGGAACTTGCTGAGTACACTCTCTTGACGATAATTGGCGAATAAGAATTTTAAAATTCACACTGTTGGGGGCCCGGGGCCCAAAAACAATTTTTTACTTATATGGACTACATAAAATATGAAATCACTAATTTTCTCATTTCTCGAGAAGGCAAAAGCATGAAACTTTGGGAAGTTGTTGAGTACATACCAGCGATAGCAACGGGAGAAAAAAATTAAATTATCACTTCCTGCGAGCCGGGGGCCGCAAATGGAGTTTTTTCCTCATTAGAGCTATATACAAAACTAAAAATCACTAATTCTCCTATTTCCCGCGTAGGTAGAAGCATGAAACTTGGGGTAGTTTGATAAGCACACTTCCGCGATGGTAACAAGCGAAAAAATATTTAAAATAACACTTAATGGGGTCCGGGGGCCCAAATTGTAGTTTTTTTTCTTATATAAAAAACTGACTCATCACTAATTCTCCAACTTCCCGTGTAGGTATTAGCATGAAACTTTAGGAACTTGCTGAGTACACTCTCTCGACGATAATTAGCGAATACAGAATTTTAAAATTCACACTGTTGGGGGCATGGGGCCCAAAAACGCTTTTTTTCCTTATATGGACTTTATAAAATATGAAATCACTAATTTTCTCATTTCTCGAGTAGGCAAAAGCATGAAACTTTGGGAAGTTGTTGAGTACAAACCAGCGATAGCAACGGGAGAAAAAAAATTAAATTATCACTTCCTGGGGGCCGGGGGCCAAAATGAAGTTTTTTCCTTATATGAGCTATATAAAAACTAAAAATCACAAATTCTCCTATTTCCCGTGTAGGTAGAAGCATGAAACTTGGGGTAGTTGTTAAGTACACTTCCACGATGGTAACAGGTAAAAAACAATATTTAAATTATCACTTAATGGGGGCCGGGGGCCCAAATGTAGTTTCTTCTTATATTAAAACAGACTCATCACTAATTCTCGGATTTACCGCGTGTAGAAGCATGAAACCTTGGGAAATTGTCAAGTAGCCTCTTTGGACGACAAATGGCGAAAAAGAATTTTAAAATTCACCTTCATGGGGCCGGGGGCCCAAAATCATTTTGTTCCCTTCTATGGGCTATATAAACATTTGAAAATCACCAATTCTCCTATTTCCCGAGTAGGTAGAAGCATGAAACTTTAGGAAGTTGTTGAGTACACTTCCGCGATGTTAACAGGCGAAAAAATATTTAAATTTTCACTTACTGGGGCCCAGGGGCCCAAATGTAGTTTTTTCCTTATATGAGCTATATAAACACTGAAAATCACTAATTCTCCTATTTCCTGTGTATGAAGAAGCATGAAAGTTTGAGTAGTTGTTAAGTAACATTCTGCGATGGTAACAGGTTTAAAAATTATATAAATTATCACTTATTGGGGGCCGGGGGCCCAAATTTAGTTTTTTTCTTATATAAAAAACTGACTCATCACTAATTTTCAGGTTTCTCGTGTTGGTAGCAGCATGAAACTTTGGAGAGTTGGTACACTTCCGCAATAGTAACAATCAAAACAAATGTAAAATTATCATTCAATAGGGGACAGGGGGCAAAAATGTAGTTTTTTCTGATATGAGCTTTATAAAACCGACTCATCATTAAATATATAACTTCCCGTGTAGGTAGGAGCATGGAACTTTAGTAAGTTGTTGAGGACGCCTCTCACGACGAAAAGTGGCAAAAAATAATTTTAAAATTCCTGCTCATGTGGGGCCGGGGGCCCAAAAACGTTTTTTTTCCTTATATGGCCTAAATAAAATTTTAATATCACTAAATCTTCTATTTCCCGAGTAGGCAAAAGCATGAAACTTTGGGAAGTTGTTAAGTACAAATCAGCGATAGCAACGGGAGAAAAAAAATTAAATTATCACTTCCTGGGGGCCGGGGGCCCAAATGAAGTTTTTTCCTTATATGAGCAATATAAAAACTAAAAACCACTAATTCTCCTATTTCCCGTGTAGGTAGAAACATGAAACTTGGGGTAGTTGTTAAGTAAACTTCAAAAATGGTAACAGGTAAAAACAATATTTAAATTATCACTACTGGGGGCCGGGGGCCCAAAAGTATTTTCTTTCTTATATTTAAATGTGAATCATCACTAATTTTCCAACTTCCCGTGTAGGTAGAAGCATAAAACTTTGGGAAGTTGTTGAGTATCCTCTCACGACGAAAATTGGAGTAAAAGAATTTTAAAATTAACACTCATGGGGGCCGGGGGCCCAAAAACGTTTTTTTCCTTATATGGCCTATATAAAATTTGAATATCACTAATTCTCCTAATTCCCCGAGTAGGCAGAAGCATGAAACTTTGGGAAGTTGTTGAGTACAATCCCGCGATGGTAACGGGAGCAAAAATATTTAAATGATCACTTCCTGGGGGCCGGGGCCCAAATAAAGTTTTCCTTAAATGAGCAATATAAAAACTAAAAACCACTAATTCTCCTATTTCCCGTGTAGGTAGAAACATGAAACTTGGGGTAGTTGTTAAGTAAACTTCAAAAATGGTAACAGGTAAAAACAATATTTAAATTATCACTACTGGGGCCCGGGGGCTCAAATGTATTCCGAGTAGGAAGAAGCATGAAACTTTGGGAAGTTGTTGAGTACAATCCCGCGATGGTAACGGGAGAAAAATTATTTAAATTATCACTTCCTGGGGGCCGGGGAGAGAATTAGTGATTTTTAGTTTTTATATAGCTCATATTAGGAAAAAAACTTCATTTGCGCCAATTTGCACGGGGGCCAGTAATGTCATTTTAGTACCCATTTTATTTTACACGACCTTGGCAAATATTGACAAACAAGTATATCAATCATGATTCAGACTGAAATCTATTGGTGTTTAGAATTGGTGTGAACGGGTTTTCAACGCTTACTAAAATTCTAACTTCCGCAGCAGAGTGCGGGGATTTTGCTAATCTATAATATATAGAAAGTAACAGTAAAGAAAATGACACTTCTTTGTACTGCACAGCTCAAATTAATAAGCGTACACGAAAATGTGCGCACCGTAACTAGACAATAATAATATTATATTTTTTAATGCGCACCGCTGAAAATTAAGTATTGGGGAAGAAAAAAATTCATCAAATATAACTCGCTTTGAACGTAATTTGAACGTCCGCGTAAAGTTGTTCAATATAGAAATGAGGTCAAATTTTTCATTCTTTGTCTCTGCATTTTCTGATTATTTAATTTACTGCATTCGAGCAAAAGGGACAATTACAAAAACTAACTTAAAACCATCTTCAGGGTAAAAGGAACCATCCTGCCAAATTTGGTCCCCGTCCGTCATTTGGTTTTTCCGTGGCTGTGTAACAGAAAGTTGAAAAGTGAAACATACAAACATACAAAGATACAAACACCAACTGAGCTTTATATATATTATATATATATATATATATATATATATATAGCCCCAATATTTCAATTATTAGATTTCCGGTTAATTATGACAAAGCCTATTAAATATGTGAAAGTTCAGTGTGACTGTGTTCATTGGGCCGTTTATTGATTTAATTACAAAAAACCTAATTTTTCATCGTCATTTCTCCATTGCAGATGGAACAAAGTTTGGTTTGCCACAATCAATTGAACTATTTACATTTTTAAAAAGAATCTCGTTTATTGTGAAATTGAATGAGTTTTTAAATGAAAATGTTTATTACCTTCTAGGCATGTTGTAACAGTTATATATGGATGGTTGGATACAATGATGGTCGGACAGATAGTTGGGGATAAGGATCGACAAATGGATTTATAGATGAATAGATTAGATTATACGATTAAATTAAATTAGATTAGATCAGACCATGGCCGTACGCAAGGGGGGGGGGTCGTACGTTCGAACGAACCCCCTTTTGCGAATGTGTGCCCATTTTTGTGTGTAAAAAATAGATCTTGACATTATTGAGAGATTTGGGGATCCCACTACAGAATATAAGGGGCCAGTGTTATGATGGCGCTGCATCTATGTTGGACGCTGTTTCAGGAGTTCAAGCGCGTATTCTGAGAGAGGCCTCTTTGGTGGTATACACACACTGCAGTAATCACGCTTTAAACCTAGTGATCATGAATTCCTGCAGACTTCCCGATGTGCGTAACATGATTGACAAATTAAAAGAAACCTACATGTTTTTGTTTTTTTGAAAAACAGCACAAAGCACGAAGCCTTTTTGAAAAACGTCATACAAACAAGTCTTTGACAGTGCTAAACGGAAGCCACTTCTAGATTTGTGAAAAACAAGATGGGCTTAGCACCACAAAGCATACAAACACTTCTTTTAATCGTATGTTGATATTTTTTTACACTCTTGACATAATTTCACTGCCACGATGAAAACACAACGACCAAGAATTTGATCCAATTTTGACTACAAATGGTGATTGGGACACGGACAGTAAGTCTCGAGCAACGTCAGATCTTCATTCCTTGTGTAACTTCACATTTATTGTGACGTTTGTTGTAACGTACAAACTGTTATCTAGGCTGGAAGGAATAACAGCCGAACTTCAGAAAGAAGCGATTGACATAATTCAGGCTATGTCACTTATCGAAAACGTCAAGCAAGAGTTTAGAGAGATTAGAACAAATGTAGATTCTTATTTTCAAAAAAACTTATGATCATATCATTATCATGGCGCAGTCTGTAGGAGCTGAAGCTTCAATGCCCAGAATTGCTAAGCAGCAAATCTACCGAAGAAATGTGTGCGTAAAAACGCCAATGCATCATTACCTGCGGAACTTAAATAATCCCTTTCTGGAGCACATCATTGCTGAACTAGATATGCGGTTCTCTGGCTTAACCTGGACATCCTCACAACTGTTAGCTCTTGTGCCAAGTGCTGTTAGAAATTGTATGTATGAAGATCAGAAAGACGATGTGGATTTATATGAGCAAGATCTGCCTTCACCAGAAGTGCTGCCCGAAGAGTTTACAGGATGGAATTGAGGTTCAGCCAATGGGAAGAGTCAAAGCTACCAAAAATAAAAATTACACGGAAGCTATAAAACAATGCAATGAATCGATGTATCCAAATATTTATTGCTTACTGAAAATTGTGTGTGTGTAATTCCTGTGACTTCCTTCACGTGTGAGCGAAGGTTCAGTGCAGTCCGACGTTTTCACAATTACATGAGATGTTCAATGGTGCAGGAAAGACTTACCGAGCTTGCATTGATCTTATCTTATCTTATCTATACAGACGCTCCTTCTATGCAGAAGATAGTTGCGTCCACAGACCATGACAGATGATCTGTTGGCAAGTGATGCAGCATTCACAGGCCACGGCTTTGTGGGTTCCACGCATTACCCAGCCGCCTAACTACATGTAGTGTTAGGTACCCATTCGGAGCGGGGTGACTCAGGGACGCCCTAGGCCCCGGGAACAAACCCTTGCCTTCACACGGATTCGAACCCGTGACCATCGGTACGACAGTCCAGTGTGCAGCCACTCACTTTCAATATCAACGAAAACACTGTTTTACAGATATTTGTTAACAAAAACCCAAGAAGGGTTTACATCGAAGATGTTCTAAAATAAACCTCATAGCATCGTGGTCTTCCGTCTTGTCAGTTCGGTACCATAATGTATGTAATTCAAATTCTTTAATGCTTGCGCCTGCAGATTTCATTATTAATAAGAAAAGAAATGAATTATCCAGTACTTGCATTTTTAAATAAAATACTATTTTGGAAGTTTTTATTTACAGTGTTAATTATTTATTTTGCTCGAAAACCTACTTTTTGGTCACTGTGTGCACTGAAAATCTTTTGAAAACGACGCAACAAAGATTAGAAGTTAAATCAACGCCCTGAATAATTCATTGGTACAGAATTATTGATTATCATTCATTAAAAATTCTCATCCAAATTTGAAGTCACAGAACCATATATTGTAGGTACAGTCAAACATCTCATAACCAGATTAATTCGTTCCAGAGTCTTACTCGTTAAGCGAAACACTCGTTATACGAAACAATTGTTCCCATACAAATCAATTTAAAATACGATAATCCGTTCCATGTTGAAAAAATACTTATTTTTCAAATAAACGTCATGAACATTTATTAAAATAAAATTACGTATGAATTGTTAAAGAGTGAAACAACTAGAATACAATTTAGATTTGAAACAAAAACGTAAACAAAAATATGAATTTATGACAATAATTTTTGCTTTTTAACTAGAAAACTGTTAAAGACATTTGATTTTGCAGACGCTTCAAAATTGACGAGCAAGTGATGTAACCGTTTCGTAGACATTCTTGACACTCCATTTGAAGCATCCATCTCCTTAATTGTTCTTGAGAATAGTGCCGATCGTTGATGTTGGCCGATTGTAGTTGCGCGCTAGATTCGCAACCTTGTTCTCGCTTTTCAATGTTTTTTCATTTTATCTAATTGATGCTTTTTTCCTCTCTTATGATTGTCTTCTTCTTTTTTTTTATAGAAGATAAGTTATCAGTTTATTAAACTTTGCAAATAAAAAATTACAAATATTGTCTTAATACAAAATTTGTAAAATCGGTTGATCACACACGAAAACAATACGCTAACAGACCGAGTGCTTCTTAACACAGAATAATACATCATGGCCAGCTCACTAATGAATTTCCAGTAAAAAGGGAGTTTCCCTTTCTGTGTCACTCGTTATGCGTATCTTCGCTCGTTAAGGGAGCAACTTTTTCCATACAAATATTGCTCGTTATGCGAAAATTTCGTTATGACAGGTGTTCGTTATGAGAGGTTTGCCATATCTTAACATGAAATGCCTTCGTGACAAGTTTAGGAACCCCCCTTAAAAAAGTCTGGGTACGGCCTTGCACACTATGTTAGATAAGATAAGTATAGTTTAGATTATATTATTATTGATTAGGTTCGGTTAGGTTAGGTTAGGTTAAATTACAATAGGATAGGTTACGTTAGGTTAGGGCGGCTGGATAGCGAAGTCAATAGTGCGCTCGCCTCACAAGCTAACGGGGTTGGGATCTAGCCCACGTAAAAGCCACAATAAAATGTTGATGAATGACTATAGCTAAAAAAAAATTCCTCCGCTGACCTGGAGAGGAGGCGCCGCCATATCTGCCAAGCCCCGAGAAAGCTCTAATGGAAACAGAACCCCCTACGACCACAAGGTTATGGAACACACACACATTTTTTTTTAATTAACATTGGCAAATACTCTGTTTCACTTAATTTTATCATAGTCTGAAGAAGTAGGTTACATTCTCTCGTTGAATTATTACAGTGTGTAGATTGGAAATATCAATAAGTACATTGTAAATACTAAAGTACCTGACCAATCTCAATCAAGTACATTGTAAATACTAAAATACCTGACAAATCTCAATAAAGTACATTGTAAATACTAAAGTAACTGACAAATCTCAATCAAGTACATTGTAAATACTAAAGTACCTGACATCTCTCAATCAAGTACATTGTAAATACTAAAGTACCTGACATCTCTCAATCAAGTACATTGTAAATACTAAAGTACCTGACATCTCTCAATCAAGTACAGTCTCTCACTACTTAGTTTGCATTATTCAACACTAATGCGTTAAAGTGACGGAGAACATAAATTCTATTTATTTTCTCTATTGAAATGTAATGTGTGTATCCAAGCAATTATTAAACTTCTCTGTTGAAATGTCATGTGTGTATCCAAGCAATTATTTAACTTATCTATTGAAATGTCATGTGTGTATCCAAGCAATTATTAAACTTCTCTGTTGAAATGTCATGTGTGTATCCAAGCAATTATTAAACTTCTCTGTTGAAATGTCATGTGTGTATCCAAGCAATTATTTAACTTATCTATTGAAATGTCATGTGTGTATCCAAGCAATTATTAAACTTCTCTGTTGAAATGTCATGTGTGTATCCAAGCAATTATTAAACTTCTCTGTTGAAATGTCATGTGTGTATCCAAGCAATTATTAAACTTCTCTGTTGAAATGTCATGTGTGTATCCAAGCAATTATTAAACTTCTCTGTTGAAATGTCATGTGTGTATCCAAGCAATTATTAAACTTCTCTGTTGAAATGTCATGTGTGTATCCAAGCAATTATTAAACTTCTCTGTTGAAATGTCATGTGTGTATCCAAGCAATTATTAAACTTCTCTGTTGAAATGTCATGTGTGTATCCAAGCAATTATTAAACTTCTCTGTTGAAATGTCATGTGTGTATCCAAGCAATTATTAAACTTCTCTGTTGAAATGTCATGTGTGTATCCAAGCAATTATTAAACTTCTCTGTTGAAATGTCATGTGTGTATCCAAGCAATTATTAAACTTCTCTGTTGAAATGTCATGTGTGTATCCAAGCAATTATTTAACTTATCTATTGAAATGTCATGTGTGTATCCAAGCAATCATTAAACTTCTCTGTTGAAATGTCATGTGTGTATCCAAGCAATTATTAAAATTCTCTGTTGAAATGTCATGTGTGTATCCAAGCAATTATTAAACTTCTCTGTTGAAATGTCATGTGTGTATCCAAGCAATTATTTAACTTATCTATTGAAATGTCATGTGTGTATCCAAGCAATCATTAAACTTCTCTGTTGAAATGTCATGTGTGTATCCAAGCAATTATTAAACTTCTCTGTTGAAATGTCATGTGTGTATCCAAGCAATTATTAAACTTCTCTGTTGAAATGTCATGTGTGTATCCAAGCAATTATTAAACTTCTCTGTGTAAATGTCATGTGTGTATCCAAGCAATTATTAAACTTCTCTGTTGAAATGTCATGTGTGTATCCAAGCAATTATTAAACTTCTCTGTTGAAATGTCATGTGTGTATCCAAGCAATTATTAAACTTCTCTGTTGAAATGTCATGTGTGTATCCAAGCAATTATTAAACCACTATTGAAATGAACGGCAAACCGAGGTAAAAATACTGGATTTGATGTAGATAGTGCAGTTTAAGTGAAAAAAATTGTTTTTTTCCGGGGCCGTTTTGACCAGGGCCTATTTGTCTGGGACCGCTTTTGCCGGGGCCGTTATGACCGGGACCATATGGTCAGGGACTGTTTTGTCGGGGCCGTTTTGTCCCGGGCCGTTTTGTCCAGGGCCGTTTTGTCCGATGCCGTTTTGATGGCAATGGGATTTGATCCCAACAACGGTGTTAACTTTGGACGGGGACTTGTGCCCCTTTCCCTTCAGCGATCATACCCCATAGTTAAACAGTTGTCAACAGTTCCCTGTGGGCCCCTTTCCCTTCAGCGATCTTACCCATAGTTAAACAGTTGTCAACAGTTCCCTGTGGGCCCCTTTCCCTTCAGCGATCATCCCCCATAGTTAAACAGTTGTCAACAGTTCCCTGTGGGCCCCTTTCCCTTCAGCGATCATACCCCATAGTTAAACAGTTGTCAACAGTTCTCTGTGTTCCACTTTCCCTTCAACGATCATACCCCATAGTTAAACAGTTGTCAACAGTTCCCTGTGTTCCCCTTTCCCTTCAGCGATCATACCCCATAGTTAAACAGTTGTCAACAGTTCCCTGTGGGCCCCTTTCCCTTCAGCGATCATACCCCATAGTTAAACAGTTGTCAACAGTTCCCTGTGTTCCCCTTTCCCTTCAGCGATCATACCCCATAGTTAAACAGTTGTCAACAGTTCCCTGTGTTCCCCTTTCCCTTCAGCGATCATACCCCATAGTTAAACAGTTGTCAACAGTTCTCTGCTGGCCCCTTTCCCTTCAGCGATCATACCCCATAGTTAAACAGTTGTCAACAGTTCCCCGTGTTCCCCTTTCCCTTCAGCGATCATACCCCATAGTTAAACAGTTGTCAACAGTTCTCTGCTGGCCCCTTTCCCTTCAGCGATCATACCCCATAGTTAAACAGTTGTCAACAGTTCCCTGTGTTCCCCTTTCCCTTCAGCGATCATACCCCATAGTTAAACAGTTGTCAACAGTTCCATGTGTTCCCCTTTCCCTTCAGCGATCATACCCCATAGTTAAACAGTTGTCAACAGTTCTCTGTGTTACCCTTTCCCTTCAGCGATCATACCCCATAGTTAAACAGTTGTCAACAGTTCTCTGCTGGCCCCTTTCCCTTCAGCGATCATACCCCATAGTTAAACAGTTGTCAACAGTTCTCTGCTCGCCCCTTTCCCTTCAGCGATCATACCCATTAGTTAAACAGTTGTCAACAGTTCCCTGTTGGCCCCTTTCCCTTCAGCGATCATACCCCATAGTTAAACAGTTGTCAACAGTTCCCTGTTGGCCCCTTTCCTTCAGCGATCATACCCCATAATGAAACAGTTGTCAACAGTTCCCTGTTGACCCCTTTCCCTTCAGCGATCATACCCCATAGTTAAACAGTTGTCAACAGTTCTCTGCTGGCCCCTTTCCCTTCAGCGATCATACCCCATAGTTAAACAGTTGTCAACAGTTTCCTGTGTTCCCCTTTCCCTTCAGCGATCATACCCCATAGTTAAACAGTTGTCAACAGTTCTCTGCTGGCCCCATTCCCTTCAGCGATAATACCCCATAGTTAAACAGTTGTCAACAGTTCCCTGTGTTCCCCTTTCCCTTCAGCGATCATACCCCATAGTTAAACAGTTGTCAACAGTTCCATGTGTTCCCCTTTCCCTTCAGCGATCATACCCCATAGTTAAACAGTTGTCAACAGTTCCCTGTGTTCCCCTTTCCCTTCAGCGATCATACCACATAGTTAAACAGTTGTCAACAGTTCTCTGCTGGCCCCTTTCCCTTCAGCGACCATACCCCATAGTTAAACAGTTGTCAACAGTTCCCTGTGTTCCCCTTTCCCTTCAGCGATCATACCCCATAGTTAAACAGTTGTCAACAGTTCCCTGTGGGCCCCTTTCCCTTCAGCGATCTTACCCATAGTTAAACAGTTGTCAACAGTTCCCTGTGGGCCCCTTTCCCTTCAGCGATCATCCCCCATAGTTAAACAGTTGTCAACAGTTCCCTGTGGGCCCCTTTCCCTTCAGCGATCATACCCCATAGTTAAACAGTTGTCAACAGTTCTCTGTGTTCCACTTTCCCTTCAACGATCATACCCCATAGTTAAACAGTTGTCAACAGTTCCCTGTGTTCCCCTTTCCCTTCAGCGATCATACCCCATAGTTAAACAGTTGTCAACAGTTCCCTGTGGGCCCCTTTCCCTTCGGCGATCATACCCCATAGTTAAACAGTTGTCAACAGTTCCCTGTGTTCCCCTTTCCCTTCAGCGATCATACCCCATAGTTAAACAGTTGTCAACAGTTCCCTGTGTTCCCCTTTCCCTTCAGCGATCATACCCCATAGTTAAACAGTTGTCAACAGTTCTCTGCTGGCCCCTTTCCCTTCAGCGATCATACTTCATAGTTAAACAGTTGTCAACAGTTCCCCGTGTTCCCCTTTCCCTTCAGCGATCATACCCCATAGTTAAACATTTGTCAACAGTTCTCTGCTTGCCCCTTTCCCTTCAGCGATCATACCCCATAGTTAAACAGTTGTCAACAGTTCCCTGTGTTCCCCTTTCCCTTCAGCGATCATACCCCATAGTTAAACAGTTGTCAACAGTTCCATGTGTTCCCCTTTCCCTTCAGCGATCATACCCCATAGTTAAACAGTTGTCAACAGTTCTCTGTGTTACCCTTTCCCTTCAGCGATCATACCCCATAGTTAAACAGTTGTCAACAGTTCTCTGCTGGCCCCTTTCCCTTCAGCGATCATACCCCATAGTTAAACAGTTGTCAACAGTTCTCTGCTCGCCCCTTTCCCTTCAGCGATCATACCCCATAGTTAAACAGTTGTCAACAGTTCCCTGTTGGCCCCTTTCCCTTCAGCGATCATACCCCATAGTTAAACAGTTGTCAACAGTTCCCTGTTGGCCCCTTTCCTTCAGCGATCATACCCCATAATTAAACAGTTGTCAACAGTTCCCTGTTGGCCCCTTTCCCTTCAGCGATCATACCCCATAGTTAAACAGTTGTCAACAGTTCTCTGCTGGCCCCTTTCCCTTCAGCGATCATACCCCATAGTTAAATAGTTGTCAACAGTTTCCTGTGTTCCCCTTTCCCTTCAGCGATCATACCCCATAGTTAAACAGTTGTCAACAGTTCTCTGCTGGCCCCTTTCCCTTCAGCGATCATACCCCATAGTTAAACAGTTGTCAACAGTTCCATGTGTTCCCCTTTCCCTTCAGCGATCATACCCCATAGTTAAACAGTTGTCAACAGTTCCATGTGTTCCCCTTTCCCTTCAGCGATCATACCCCATAGTTAAACAGTTGTCAACAGTTCCCTGTGTTCCCCTTTCCCTTCAGCGATCATACCACATAGTTAAACAGTTGTCAACAGTTCTCTGCTGGCCCCTTTCCCTTCAGCGACCATACCCCATAGTTAAACAGTTGTCAACAGTTCCCTGTTTTCCCCTTTCCCTTCAGCGATCATACCCCATAGTTAAACAGTTGTCAACAGTTCCATGTGTTCCCCTTTCCCTTCAGCGATCATACCCCATAGTTAAACAGTTGTCAACAGTTCCCTGTGTTCCCCTTTCCCTTCAGCGATCATACCCCATAGTTAAACAGTTGTCAACAGTTCCATGTGTTCCCCTTTCCCTTCAGCGATCATATCCCATAGTTAAACAGTTGTCAACAGTTCTCTGTGTTACCCTTTCCCTTCAGCGATCATACCCCATAGTTAAACAGTTGTCAACAGTTCTCTGCTGGCCCCTTTCCCTTCAGCGATCATACCCCATAGTTAAACAGTTGTCAACAGTTCCCTGTGTTCCCCTTTCCCTTCAGCGATCATACCCCATAGTTAAACAGTTGTCAACAGTTCCATGTGTTCCCCTTTCCCTTCAGCGATCATATCCCATAGTTAAACAGTTGTCAACAGTTCTCTGTGTTACCTTACCCTTCAGCGATCATACCCCATAGTTAAACAGTTGTCAACAGTTCTCTGCTGGCCCCTTTCCCTTCAGCGATCATACCCCATAGTTAAACAGTTGTCAACAGTTCTCTGCTCGCCCCTTTCCATTCAGCGATCATACCCCATAGTTAAACAGTTGTCAACAGTTCCCTGTTGGCCCCTTTCCCTTCAGCGATCATACCCCATAGTTAAACAGTTGTCAACAGTTCCCTGTGTTCCCCTTTCCCTTCAGCGATCATACCCCATAGTTAAACAGTTGTCAACAGTTCCATGTGTTCCCCTTTCCCTTCAGCGATCATACCCCATAGTTAAACAGTTGTCAACAGTTCTCTGTGTTCCCCTTTCCCTTCAGCGATCATACCCCATGGTTAAACAGTTGTCAACAGTTCTCTGCTGGCCCCTTTCCCTTCAGCGATCATACCCCATAGTTAAACAGTTGTCAACAGTTCTCTGCTCGCATCTTTCCCTTCAGCGATCATACCCCATAGTTAAACAGTTGTCAACAGTTCCCTGTTGGCCACTCAAGTTCTAACGCAAGAGACTCCAATAAGAAGCCGACTACTTGAAATCTGTTCACGTTCAAAGAGATGAGATTGACTTGTGGCACGGGACCACTCGTAACTACTTGTAAACACAAGATCACGTTTGGGGCTTATTAACCTTCGAGTCTGAGGAAATAATGTTTGGGCAAGTGTTTATTCTAAATCGTGTTCATGTACTCCTTTCGTTGATGGGCATGTTTACTTCCAACATGGTTTATTTACTCATTTTATCACGCTGCTTACGCACGTACTCAGGCGCTAACAACTCGACCACTTGACGGTGGTGTTTGCTCAATATCTTAACTGGTTCAAAGTGTACCACCGAGTGGTATGTTCCTGACTTTGTTTATCAACAACTAAACAGCTGATAACATAATATCATAGTTAGAACAGCTCATCACAAAATATCATCCTTAGAGCAGCTGATCACAAAATATCATCATTTGAACAGCTGATCACAATATATATATATATTTTAAAGTGATCACAACATTATTTAAATTCCATTGATGCCTTTCTTCTCCATTTGTTTTCGTTTTGCTTGAAACAATCAATAATAATTTTTTTAATATATTTCTTAGTCTTACGTTTTATATAGTGCACTAATTCTATTTAGACACCTGCGATATAACGCTTTAGACACATGCGATTTAACACATGAGACACCTGCGATTTAACATTTTAGACACCTGCGATTTAACACTTTAGACACCTGAGATTTATCACTTTAGACACCTGCGATTTAACACTTTAGACACCTGCGATATAACACTTTATACACCTGCGATATAACACTTTAGACACCTGCGATATAACACTTTAGACACCTGCGATATAACACTTTAGACACCTGCGATTTAACACTTTATACACCTGCAATTTAACACTTTAGACAGTGATTTAACACTTTAGACACCTGCGATATAACACTTTAGACACCTGCGATATAACACTTTATACACCTGCGATATAACACGTTAGTCACCTGCGATATAACACGTTAGACACCTGCGATATAACACTTTAGTCACCTGCGATATAACACTTTAGACACCTGCGATATAACACAGTTGTTTATTTTAAAAAGTGGGTCTCTAAGCAGGGACTCAAGAGTGCCCCACCGGTATAGCATTTGTCCCTCCCATTTATTAAGATCTTTGAAACATAAAACGTTTACAAAAATTGTTGATCAATTTCCTATAGAAAAGCCATATTCTCGTTTCAGTTACAGCTTCCAACCATATTTAAGAGCAGGGGTTTTGTTTTGTAGAGCGTTTTCCTCATGATATCTTATCTTATGTGTTACACACGCTCAATCTATACAGACGATTATTGCATCCTACGCTTAGCCATGGTTTATGTCTAATCTTGCATTTTCGTTAGAGTTTTTTACTGTTGATAGTGTGTTAGTTTTCCTTGTTCGATCAGGTAAATCCATTCCACGCTCGAATTCCGGACGGTAAGAACGTGACCTTGAATATGTTTGTGTTTGCATACGTCATAACAAAAGTGTTTTTATCCATATGTCTATCCCGGGGTTGTATAATTAGATTATGTTTGTGTTGTATTTCCAGGTTAGAATTAATGTTTATTACTACTTTGCTCTTTGATCTTCCATCTTCTAGTGTTTAAAGGTTTAATGTTTTAACTAATGGTGTTATTCTTGTCAGTTTTGAATATTCTCCAGTAGCGAATATAAAACAATTCCCGTCATTTAGAAACAAATCGTCTCTGACTATAGACAAGACACAACACGCCCACCGACCAGACAGACAAGACACAACACGCCCACTGACCAGACAGACAAGACACAACACGCCCACCGACCAGACAGACAAGACACAACACGCCCACCAACTACACAGACAAGACAAAATACGCCCACCGACCAGACAGACAAGACACTATACGCCCAAGGACCAGACAGACATGACACAATACGCCCACCGACCAGACAGACAAGACACAACACGCCCACCGACAAGACAGACAATACACAATACGCCCACCGACAAGACAGACAAGACACTATACGCCCACCGACCAGACAGACAAGACTCAATGCGCCCACCAACCAGACAGACAAGACACAATACGCCCACCGACCAGACAGACAAGACACTATACGCCCACCGACCAGACAGACAATACACAATACGCCCACCGACCAGACAGACAAGACACTATACGCCCACCGACCAGACAGACAATACACAATACGCCCACCAACCAGACAGACAAGACACAATACTCCCACCGACCAGACAGACAAGACACAATACGTCCACCGACTTGACAGACAAGACACAATATGTCCACCAACCAGACAGACAAGACACAATATGCCCACCGACCAGACAGACAAGACACAATACGCCGACTGACCAGACAGACAAGACACAATACGCCCAGACAAGACACAATACGCCCGCCGACCAGACTCTTTGGTTAACAGATCACTTTGCCAGTTATGCACGTTTCAAGCAGTGGGGAGGGGGGGTGAGAGGTCTGCAGAGGCCTTGAAACCCCTTTACATTGCGAGTCTAAGTGAAGCCATTAACCAAAGGCTTCTGGTTTAGTTCATTGCGAGCTGTAAGGAGTTTGGAGACAATATATTCAGGTACACTTCAAGGTGCTACGTACTAAACCAACTAGTGTGACAAAAAATAAATAATGCGATGAGTTGAATAATTATTGATAAGCAGAAGCGTAGTTGGGTTTTCCGCGTCCTCGACTAATTCGTTTTTGGCGCCCTTTTGAAATAGTGAAAATACTAAGTCATACATACACTATATATAAATTGATTATTGAAGGATTAGCCCTCGGCGCCATTGGCAACTGCCCCGATGCCAAGTCGTTGTTACGCCTGTGGTGATAAGATAAGGTGGAGGTTATGTGAGCAGGATGGAAAGCTTGGCTTTGTTTGCACTAAATGAACATCTCTTACAATGACAAGACTGGTGGAGCCCGGTTAAAAGAAACATCCGACATATATGCGACCACTGAGTGAGAGAAAACCAAAACTAAAGGTAATTAAAATCGGGAGAAAGTGGTGGTCAAAATAAAACACAATCTGACCTATTTATAATCTAACTGGTGGTCAAAATCAGATACAATCTGACCTGACCATAACCTAACTGAAGGTCAAAATCAGACACAATCTGACCTGACCATAACCTAACCGGTGGTAAAACTCAGGCACAATCTGATCTGATCATGACCTAACTGGTGGTCAAGGCCTGGCAAGAGAACCATTTCCGTGTCATTACGTTAAATACTTTCAGTAACAGAGGGTTGATGGCTGCAACTAGAGTCCAGTAACGTAGCACTGAAAACAAGCTAATGACTTCATTTCAAGCTTTAGAATATACTCCTGAAGAAGTTCAAATTCATAAAATAATATAGTTATTTAAAGCATTGTATGCTTGTGTTAAGAACAATAATTTGAAAAAGTTTTTAACAAATTTATCCAGGCAAGCAGTCACACAATGTTGAAGCTAGAACTAACAACTGTTGCTCCTTATCGTAAGGATAGAGTTAGAGTTGTCTAATTTATTCTTCATATCTGGCTTGAAGTTTACCACCTTCACTTTTGAAAGCTTTTTCCCTCTGTAAGCACCAGGAGCTACCTTCTTAAACATTTTACCTTTTTTATCATTTAACTGAGGTGAATACAGAAGATAAACGTCTATCAGATGTCTCTTAGAAATAACGAGTTAATTACATCACAAGTTTCTACCTTGACCTTGAGGCCGTTGACCTTGGCTGGATCAGAAGACCCCGTTAGAGGCTTGTTTATATAACAGACCAAAGGTCAGATAAGAAACTTCACAATATCGCCGCCATTTACCCGAGTATGCACGAATATCGTAGCCTTGACCCTGATGGACATGAAAGACCAAAGTGCATCAAGTCACGTGCAATGGGAAAACACAAATCTACTCGTTCCAACGTCATCTTTAGGCCTGACATCTGAAAATGTTAGTCATGATGGTAGCTGAATCAACTTGGATGGTTGCATCACAAATCAAGTCCTTCCAAAGTCATCTAACATCTGAAAACGTTGCCACCGATAGTAGCTGAAAGTACCAACATAGATGGCTAGTATATCTACTAGAAGAGATGCCACAGTGATGAGCTAATGTCTGATGGCTTATATCAGCCATAATATTTAAAACACAATCATCCATTTGTGCATAACGTGCAACGAGAAATCTACCTGATCCTTTAAAAAAACAATTACAGTCATGGAATTTTCATTTTTTAAAAAAAATATATATTAAGTTTCATTTAAGAAAAGTTTTAAAACATGAAAACTTAAAATTTATGAAACAATTTCGTAAAACATTGATTCAGATCCGTGATTCTCAAAGTGGGCGCTACCGCCCCCTTGTTGGCGCTACCTCCCCCTTGTGGGCGCTGAAGCTATCCAGGGGGCGGTGAAGCTATCCAGGGGGCGGTGAAGCTATCCAGGGGGCGGTGAAGCTATCCAGGGGGCGGTGAAGCTATTCAGGGGGCGGTGAAGCTATCCAGGGGGCGGTGAAGCTATCCAGGGGGCGGTGAAGCTATCCAGGGGGCGGTGAAGCTATCCAGGGGGCGGTGAAGCTATCCAGGGGGCTGTGAAGCTATCCAGGGGGCGGTGAAGCTATCCAGGGGGTGGTGAAGGCCAAGGGTCAATTTGGGGGGCGGTGAATAGCTGAAAGATGGCGGTGAAACAATACGCCCACCAACCAGACAGACAAGACACAATATGCCCACCGACCAGACAGACAAGACACAATATGCCCACCGACCAGACAGACAAGACACAATATGCCCACCGACCAGACAGACAAGACACAATACGCCCACCGACCAGACAGACAAGACACAATACTCCCACCGACCAGACAGACAAGACACAATATGCCCACCGACCAGACAGACAAGACACAATATGCCCACCGACCAGACAGACAAGACACAATATGCCCACCGACCAGACAGACAAGACACAATATGCCCACCGACCAGACAGACAAGACACAATACGCCCACCGACCAGACAGACAAGACACAATATGCCCACCGACCAGACAGACAAGACACAATATGCCCACCGACCAGACAGACAAGACACAATATGCCCACCGACCAGACAGACAAGACACAATATGCCCACCGACCAGACAGACAAGACACAATATGCCCACCGACCAGACAGACAAGACACAATACGCCGACTGACCAGACACTGGTCTCATTGATTAAATAAAAACTGACATGTCTTTTCATTACATTCTACTTAAGAAGAAAAACAAACAGGATGATTATAAGTGTAACACAAAATGAGAATTATGGATCCAGCGTGAATTTCAGCCTTTCTTTAAGTCGCAAACCATAAAATTCTATTATTTGATTTAAATACTAATTTATTGCATTTTGAAAATCATGATGCCCAACAATTCTCTGGTCGTAAATCCCTGAGTTACAACAAGATTTAAAACAAACTGCTCCCAATAACATTGAGCATATAGAAATAAACACAATTTAAGATGTTTGGAGTTCGTACCAACATGATTACTACACAGTTTAACAAATAAGATTCAAAATATCATGTCTTAATATTCATTCACAATAAAATATCATGTCTTAATATTCACACCAAAATAAAATATCATGTCTTAATATTCATGCACAATAAAATATCATGTCTAAATATTCATGTAAAATAAAATATCACGTATTAATATTCAGACCAAATAAAATATCATATCTTATTATCCATGCCAAATATAATATCATGTCTTAATATTCATGCCACATAAAATATCATGTCTTAATATTCATGCACAATAAAATATCATGACTTAATATTCATGCCAAAGAAAATGTCATGTCTTAAAATTCATGCACAATAAAATATCATGTCTTAATGTTCATGCACAATAAAATATCAAGTCTTAATATTCATGCCAAATTAAATATCACGTTTTAATATTCATGCCAAATTAGAAAGCATATCTTAATATTTATGCCATATAAAATAGCATGACTTCATATTCATGCCAAATAAAATATCATATCTTAATATTCATGACAAATAAAATATCATGTCTTAATATTTATGCCAAATAAAATTTCATTTCTTAATATTCATGCCAAATAAAATATCATGTCTTAATATTCATGCCAAAGAAAATATCATGTCTTAATATTTATGCCAAATAAAATATCATGTCTTAATATTCATGTCAAATAAAATATCATGACTTAATATTCATGCACAATAAAATATCATGTCTTAATATTCATGCCAAATAAAATATCATATCTTAAAATTCATGCCTAATAAAATATCATGACTTAATATTCATGCACAATAAAATATCATGTCTTAATATTCATGCCAAATAAAATATCATGTCTTAATATTCATGCCAAATAAAATATCATATCTTAATATTAATGCCGAAAAAAACATCACGTCTCAATATTCCCATCAATGTTTGGTAGTGACCGAAAATAAATTTTGATTTGATGTTATTATGTTCAATATGGTATTATGTTCAATATGCTATTATGTTCAATATGGTTTTATGTTCAATATGCTATTATGTTCAAAACTAGCGTATCACCCGTCACAAATGACGGAATATTTCAAAATAAATACAAATCAGATTAAAAAATAACGTCATACAGAACTTTCATTTATTTTATTTATTTTTATTTGATTCATTTATTATCATATTGAAAAATTTTATGCGGAACCTCCGAAAAGAGTTATATTTGGTGCAGTTATTTTGATGCGCACTATAAAACCTAACAGCATGGTATTATGTTCATTCTATTATTGTGTTCAGGTGAAGGTGTTCGTCGTCACTTTGTTATTCAACTTTCGACCAATTTTAAAAATGTTCTTCTTAACAATTTTTATCAAAGTCTTGCCAGACATATTCGTGTCTTATTTAAATAACAACAGAAATGAACTATGAGAAAAAAAAGCAAGATTTAAGTGGAAGAAAAAGTAAACGAAAGTTGAGACCGTTTTATTGCTTTCTTTTTAATGGTGGGATTGAATCGTTAATTCGGTCAGTGCCAATTTTTAAAGATTTTACTTTCATGTTTTGACGAATATAGTTCTTGGATAAGCATTTACCTATATTTAAAGTGTTTTATCTGACATTCATTAATTAGAGCATAAATTTTGTTCACATCAAGTAATAAATGAAGACAGTGCTTGAAGTATTTCGCCTAAGACAAGTTTTGACAAACCTTCAGGTAGAGACAGTGCATGGAGTATTTCGTCTAAGACAAATTTTAACAAGCCTTCAGATGGAGACAGTGCTTGAAGTATTTCGTCTAAGACAAGTTTTGACAAGCCTTCAGATAGACAGTGCTTGAAATATTTCGTCTAAGACAAGTTTGACAACACTGCAGATAGAGACAGTGCTTAAAGTTTTTCGTCTAAGACAAGTTTTGACAAACCTTCAGATAGAGACAGTGCTTGAAGTATTTCGTCTAAGACAAGTTTTGACAAACCTTCAGGTAGAGACAGTGCTTGAATTATTTCGTCTAAGACAAGTTTTGACAAGCCTTCAGAAAGAGACAGTGCTTGAAGTATTTCGTCTAAGACAAGTTTTGACAAGCCTTCAGAAAGAAAAAAGAAAGCAAAAAAAAACCACACAAAAACAGTTAACTGTCCAAGTAAGAACAAAAACGTGTATTCAAGAATAAGTGGTTACATTATTTGTAAAATGGTTTGAAAATGAAATTAGACGAAATTAGATTTTGTGGGAATAGAAATTAGCATAACTGTCGAAAATGGATGTGTTTTCAACGCATTACGTTGTTGTTTTTTTGTGCTCTTTTAAGTTCAAATCAAAGAATTTTTTTTTGTAATTTAATGTTTTTCTTATTACTTTTTTTCCCCAAAGTTTATTTTGTTGTTTTTTTGTTGTGTTTTGGCTGAAAAATGCACTATTTTGTTAAATTATTTTTGGATTGTGTATTTGGGAACTTTTATATTAAGTTTTTATTTGTTTTCGTTTCTTTGTTTGGTTGTGGGATTGTAATATTATTGCAGATGAAAACTTAAATTTATATTAAATTTAACGTACTGAACTGATTGATTTTGATATAATGTTTCTATACATTTAATAGGTTCCTATGTTAACTCTCATTGTTCGATTGATCTGTAAATTATAGGTTGGTACAGTGTCATTGGTATGTAAATTATTGTTTGGTATAGTGTCATTGGTATGTAAATTATTGGTTGGTATAGTGTCATTGGTATGTAAATTATTGTTGTGATAGTGTCATTGGTATGTAAATTATTGTTGTGATAGTGTCATTGGTATGTAAATTATTGTTGTGATAGTGTCATTGGTATGTAAATTATTGGTTGGTATAGTGTCATTGGTATGTAAATTATTGTTGTGATAGTGTCATTGGTATGTAAATTATTGGTTGGTATAGTGTCATTGGTATGTAAATTATTGGTTGGTATAGTGTCATTGGTATGTAAATTATTGTTGTGTATAGTGTCATTGGTATGTAAATTATTGTTGTGTATAGTGTCATTGGTATGTAAATTATTGGTTGGTACAGTGTCATTGGTATGTAAATTATTGGTTGGTATAGTGTCATTGGTATGTAAATTATTGGTTGGTAGTTGGTATAGTGTCATTGGTATGTAAATTATTGGTAGGTAGTTGGTATAGTGTCATTGGTATGTAAATTATTGTTGTGTATAGTGTCATTGGTATGTAAATTATTGTTGTGTATAGTGTCATTGGTATGTAAATTATTGGTTGGTATAGTGTCATTGGTATGTAAATTATTGGTTGGTAGTTGGTATAGTGTCATTGGTATGTAAATTATTGGTTGGTATAGTGTCATTGGTATGTAAATTATTGGTTGGTATAGTGTCATTGGTATGTAAATTTTTGGTTGGTAGTTGGTATAGTGTCATTGGTATGTAAATTATTGGTTGGTAGTTGGTATAGTGTCATTGGTATGTAAATTATTGGTTGGAATAGTGTCATTGGTATGTAAATTATTGGTTGGTAGTTGGTATAGTGTCATTGGTATGTAAATTATTGGTTGGAATAGTGTCATTGGTATGTAAATTATTGGTTG
Organism: Ampullaceana balthica; assembly: GCA_944989445.1. NCBI lineage: Eukaryota > Metazoa > Mollusca > Gastropoda > Lymnaeidae > Ampullaceana > Ampullaceana balthica. The sequence continues at coordinate 154,449 of CALYLW010001150.1, forward strand.
GAATAGTGTCATTGGTATGTAAATTATTGGTTGGTATAGTGTCATTGGTATGTAAATTATTGGTTGGTATAGTGTCATTGGTATGTAATCTATTGGTTGGTATAGTGTCATTGGTATGTAAATTATTGGTTGTTATAGTTATATTGGTATGTAAATTATAGGTTGGTATAGTGTTATTGGTATGTAAATTATTGGTTGGTATAGTTTCATTGGTATTTAATTGTTGATCAGGATTTTGTTATTGACCTAAGGGAAGTCACTCTGATGTGGTGACAGGGTTATTAATGAATATGTTTTAAATTATTTGCCTGTGTGGTAATTGAGTGGTTCAATTATTTAAATTTAACGCGATGAATTTTTTAAGTTGTGTAAATTTTATTTTTCAATATGTCAATAAACAACGATGTGGTTTCTTATTGCAACTTTCCTTCTTATTGCCAGCTTGGCATTTATTTATTGGCAAACATTTACGAGATAAATGCATTATACTTAGACTTGGCTTAATCGAAGTTGATGGGAATCATTGTTATTTCATCGTCATTTGATATTTACAGCTGCCGTCAAAGTCCCTAAATCTCAATGCCCCGCTTAAAACTGCTCCTAAGGACGGACAACCCACTAAGAAAACATTGATAAACTAGAACAATTTCAAAAAAGAGCTGCCAGATTTTTTACTGGAGAATATTCAAAACATACAAGAATAACACCATTAGTTAAATCATTAAACCTTGAAAAACTAGAGGATAGAAGAACCAAGAGCAAAGTAGTAATCATACATAAAGCAATTAATTCTAATTTAGAAATACAACACAAAGATAACTTAATACAACCCTCAGATAGACATAAGGATAAAAACACCTTTCTTATTCCGTATGCAAGAACAAACACACAAATTAAATTTTCGTTCTTCCCGTCCAGAATTCGCGCGTGGAATGGGTTGCCTGAAGAAACCAGGAAAGCCAACACTTTATCAACATTTAAATGTCTAATTAAAATGAAGGACTAAACACAAACCATAGATAAGCGTAGGACGCAATAATCTTCTATATAGAAGGAGCGTCTGTAAACAGATAAGATAAGATAAGATAAGATAAGAGAATGACAATCTATAAATAACTGAGGTCAGCCACACCGAAGAGCCCGACAGTTGAAAGGTCACTGGGAAAGTTGGGCATCTCGGTGGCCCATTTATCAACTAACTGAGGACAGATATCTCATGTTATGAGAGTCTTAATTCTCATTATAACGTCTTTTTTTCTTTTTTTATTTACTCTCCTACTTTACTTTTCAAGTAGACAACGGTTGTATCTGGTTCGGTGGTCGTATCCTAAAGCAGTGAAAAAGTGCATACGGCCGACTTGACACTAACCTTATCCTAATAAGAAATAATGATCAGGCTGTATAGAGTGGGACAGGTAAATTGCTTTATCGTTCGCGCCAAATTGATTGAGTTAAAACGTCAAAAGGAATATCTTTTGTCAACATTCTCGATTCAAGAGTCTTAAGTAGTGATAATTGTTACGAAAACATTATAGCTCTTCAATACGGATTTTGTGATCTTTGGGGAGTCACAAACTGGTGATTAAAATCATCATAAACATTGACAAGATACCCCGGAATTTGTTTTTTTTTAATGCTGTTCTACGTGTCAATATGTGATTTACAACAGCATCCATTGGAAGACTTAGGCTATTTCTACGATGGTTTAGAAAGTAACTGAATTGGGTGGTACTTTACGTTTAGTAACGCATTGGGCATCTATAGGATCACAAAAATAGCGCTGTTTAATATGATATTGAATTGATCTAAAAATCTAAACGAATGGTATTGAGTTGTTTTTTTGTTACTGTGCGCGATTTGTTGGCCAGGTAATTACTTCGTTGTAACTATCTTCGTAGTGAAGACGGTGGTTTCTTGTGCTTATTTTGCTAGTCGAACCTGCTCACCACGTTATCATTTTAAAAACTTAGCTTTTCACAATAAACTATTTAGATTTTGTATTATGTGTTTCTATGTTGTTGCATTCTCCCAAGGCTGTGAGAAGACTATTCCATAAACTTTGCGCAATGGCTTTAAAAACACACACACAAACAACAACAACAACAACAACAACAACAACAACAACAATGCTCTGACTTCTTTCTATGTCCGCACCCCACTGTCAACTTTCAGCAGGGACTGTGAAGAGAAACGAAGCCCATGTAATGTTACATGATCAGTTATATACAGAAGACTATTGCGTCGTATCAGTGGCGAAACCTTGTCGGTGGGGCGGTCCTCCCCGGGCGGCACTCATTTAGGGGCGGCATTTGTGGGCATTTGAAAAGTACAACCAATACAGACATTGACCGACAAAAGCCCTTTTTCTTTTGAAGGGGGAAAACCATGGTGAAACAAAAATATTCGTAATTTCGAGTCTTAATTAACAGATTCACACAACATTTGTTTGATTACATAGTGGATATTATAGCTAATGCAAAACCGTTCAAAAATTTTTAATCGCTCAAAAAACGTATCCATTTTTTGGAAAACTAAGCGGTATAAGTCACAGATGACGCTTTTATAAGAAAACGACCCCAAAAACACAACACGGCCGGGCCGAATAATTTCGACTTAACAGGAAGATGCGCGAACAAGTACTTACATGGCATGGTGGTTCAAATATTGTGTTTAACTTGCAAGTAGTAATTTATATTAACGTTTCAGTTGTCAGTAAATTATTGTAACGTAGGTAAGTTATTGAAAATTAAATTTATTTTGTTTTTATTGCGTAAAGTAGCACAAATAATTTGTGTTTTTCATTAAAATATGGTTATTCATTAAGCATGTTACGCATTTCCAATTAAATTAATAGTAATGTGTAAATAATTTGAATTCATCTATTTTATTGAAAATTATTAAGATTTGTGGCGAGAAAGATGAGAATCTATGTTTGGCAAGTTTGTCTAGGGGTGTTTAGTTTAAATATCACACTCCCGCTCACAACGTATAACTTTAGTGATCTCTTGCAATAGACAATCAACAGACCAAAGGGGAGTAAAGTGTAACAATAAAATTTATTCTACAATTTATACAACAGTGGAAACTAGTTCCGAAATGGGGAGGTTATACTATAAATAAATTGTCTCCTATTGGCCTAGATTTATCATCATTAGGACTATGCCACTTGACCCAATGTCTATGGTGTTGGTACTTAAATGCAATGGGGCGGTTGGTTCTGCACGCTCCCCTGGTAAGTGTGTGCTGTTCTCTGCAGCTGTGTGCGATGAAGCGTTCCGCTCGATGGTTCTGCCCTACACACGGCTCCGTCAGTGCTGACGTGTGTAGTTGGTTCTGCAGGTTCTCTCTAGCTGGATCGTTCGGTTCTTTGGGCTCGGTAGGCAGCTTCACCTATGGCCCAGGTGACTTCGGTGATCACGGAAGTTTGAATAACCGGCTTCTGTACGTGTAGTGTGTGTACACGTACAGGCTTCTACATACGCAGTGTGCGTTTGTCGGCGTCAGTTTTACGTTAGACGTCATAACTGGTAAATGCTGAGATGTCCTGCTCAGGGTCCCGTCGATAGGTGCAAGGATTAGGCCTGTCAACAGGTACCCGGGACTCGGGTACCCGTTGCCGTGAGATTACCCGGGTAGTAAAATTCCGCCCGGGTACCCGTGAAAATGTGGCTTCAATGTTGAAATAATCCCAAACTTCGGCTCGCATGTGGCTTTTTTGTGTTTAATTTACGGCTCGCAAAACAATTTATTAAATGAGAATTTTTGTTTCAAATATATGCTGTGAAATACATCTAAGGAGAACTATCTGTCAACGGGAAATACAATACGGTCTCCACAAACCAAAATGTATTTTGATACATCTTTTTTCTCTGAAAATGAAAAAGAAATCGCAAACACAAGAAGATTTTGGTTCTTTGAATGAATCATATAAAGAAATAAACAAAACTCCTTTGCCAAAAATAAAGGATGGACTGTATAGAGATGTAAGAGGCCGTGTTTTGTTGTTAAAAAAACACCCCTGCTTTGACACTAACATTGCTTTGAAATATGCCGACATTGGGCTACCGATTGGTACCAATTATCTAGCCCATCTCCCCCATCCACTCCTATACTATAGTCGCACCCTTTCCATTCGCTTGTGTTTCTTGTGTTCGTTAACACGTGTTGACCTAGAAAAACTGATGTTAATAATGCGTACAAGGTTGTCAGTTTTTAAAGTTAATAAATTAAATAGTTACTAACAGTGTAAGATGGGTAAGACGTCGGCATAGAGATGAAAGAGGCCGTGTTTGATTTTGTTAATAATAAAACACCCCTGCTTTGACACTAACTTTGATCTTTGAAATACGCCGACATTGGGTTTACGATTGTCGATGTTGTTTATCTACCCCCCCCCTCCTCCCTCCATTCGATTGTGTTTCGTGTGTTCATTACAGCGTGTGCCTTGCCCAAAAACTGATTTTAATAATACACCAAAATTTGTAAGTTTTTAAAGTCAATAAATTAGTTACTAACAGTGTAAGATGGATAAGGGCCGTCCATAAATGACGTTACGCACCTAGGGGAGGAGGGGGTCACACATTTGTGACGAGGGGGAGGGATGTGTTTAAGAATAAATGTGACGTCACATCAAAACGCGCAACTTTAAATAAAAGTTCCACTGAAATATTTGATTGCTTACAATTTATTTAATGACGTTTTACATGGATTTAAGCGTGTAGCGATTTTTAGAGTTCAACTTCACATTAAATACAAAATTAAATGACAATAAAGTTATTTGACACATGCTCATTTTCAAAAAGGAAGTACGGCTTTTATGGGGGGGGCCCGCAAAGCTTTGTGACGTCATATTGGAGGGGGCTCTAAGTTTTTGTGACAACCTGTGACGGGGGGGGGGTAAAAATCGGCCAAAATCGCTTGACGTCATTTATGTACGGCCCCTAAGACGTCGGCCGTGTAGCTACTGTGTGAAATGAGGTGCATGGAAGGTGGCTAGGTAGCATGTATAGCGGTCATGACGGGGAAAATTATGCGATGTTTCGATCGGGTAACCCGGGTACCCGTTCGAAATTTGGACGGGTACCCGGGCAGCATTTTTCAACAATATTGACAGCCCTAGCAAGGATGAGGTAGGGTGTCGGATTCAAGTTGCTTGGGACAGCGGTGGGTCCAGCTCTTGGTCCTAAGTATTAACGACACTTCTTTCTGAGCGGCACTGCCGTCAGGAGTTCGCGATGTCTCCAGGTACTAGCGGGTGTTCAGAAGCCAGAATGGATTCTGGTCAGTAAAGTAATGTCGGCTCTTCCACTACAAGGATGGGTTCAAATATAGTTGTATGAATTGTGGTCACACTGGCACTACACTCTGCTGACGTCTTGGGCGGAAAAGAGACTGATTGTTGGGTTGCGTCGACCTTTATACCGGGTGGGTAATATATTCACCTCTTTTCTGACTGGCTTTTTATTTTTGTAGCGTGGTTAGGCAACCTTGACTAGTCATGTGATCCCGGTGCATACATAATCGGCTCTGAATAGCCCCATCGCAACGTTTTTGGGTCAGACAATAGTGAGTTCCCCTTAATTGACCCAGTCACTGTGCTGCAGGTGACCTGTCTCCATAAATCTCACCACAAGATTTATGACAAGAATATGTAAATATTCAAATTTCTCTTTTAATAAACACCACAATAGGCATAATAATTTCGCAAAAGACATATTTTAAACTTTCAAGCGTCTTGGAAAAATTGACATCTAAAGAAGTAACTAGGAAAACGAGATCAGATGCTGGAATTTTACTCAATTCTATGCAATCTTTTCCTCTTCTATGTTATCTCAATTCATGGAAATCCGTCATTTTTTATAATTAATGCAAAGCCATTGCATGAAACAAAGAGATGTGCTAATAAAAAATGCTGTTATATCAGCCAAACAATTTGTGAAGAGATGGAGATATCAATTGAACGCCTAGTTAGAAGGAGAAAAATATGAGTAGGGGCAATTCAGAAGACGTGGTTCTATCTTTAAAACAAGAAGTACTACGAGAAATGTTTTTATCCATGGATGGAATTATAAAATAAAATAAAATAACGCTTTGATGAGTTGCAAGTCCTTGCAAGAAAATATTCGTATATAATACCATGTAACCTACTAAATGAAGCATTTGAACATCAAATAAATTACTTTATTGACATTGACAGTTCAATATTGAAAGAAAAAGGATCCAGGTTTTTATGGCTGTACCTACACTACAAGAAGAGGCATTATGTTAGAAAAATTAGGGAAAAGGCACCTATGATCTAATAAAAATGTATTCAACATTATAGATTGGAAAATTATGTACCCATCATTATAATTTTGCTATGAATTTTATCAACTATTGCTATCAGTGTCTCTAGTTGTTAAAGGAGCTTCTCCAAACTGAAGTTGATAAAAAATTATCTTCGTACCACAATGAGCGATTAAAGACAACAAAATCTTGCAATACTGTCCATACAACAAGATATTACAAATAATTTTAATTTTGATAGCGTAATACGCGATTTTTCTATTATGAAAATTAGGAAAGTAAATGTATAAATATGTTAACATACTAATGTACAGAGGCGTAACTGGGCTTTTGACGCCCTTGGCTAATTTATTTTTGGCGCCTTTATTTAAATAAAAATGTAAAAATTAGAGATTTAGCGGCGCCCTTTTGAAGTGGCGCAGGCCGGCTCCATTGGCAACTGCCCCAATGTCAAGCCGTTGTTACGCCACTGCTACGTGTGTAAATTTGGATTATGTTTTGTCTAATGACCTGCGAGTTCAGTAACTTTCTTGTGGTCCTTAAAAAAATATCTTGTATTTTTATAAATGTGTAGCCTATTTATAGGTATATACTCTTATGCGGCTTCTTTTATTACTGCTTACATAAATGTGACATGCAATGGTAAACATGTTCCCCACCTTTACTTCGTTTTAATTACAATTATTTATTCCTGTTCATTATTTTTTTTAAACCATACTATATCCAACTAAGTGGCCGTCCATAAATGAAGCACGCTATTTTGGATAATAATACATTCTCTCGTCACACGTCGTCACAAAAACTTAGACTCATTCTTCAATAAGACGTCACAAAGCTGTATTTTCTGATTGAAAATTAACATGTTTCAAATTAAATGTTTGCCTTTTAAGTATGTTTTTAGTGTAAGGCTGCATTCTATTATCGTAACACGCATTTTACATAAACGTCATTAAATAAAGTGTCAGTAATCAAATATTTAAGTGGAGATTTATTTTAAGTTGCGCGTTTTGACGTGACGTCACATTTCTTAAATACCTCCCCCCTTCGTCACACATCGTCACAAACCTGTGACCCCTCCCCACAGGTGCGTGACGTCATTTATGGACGGCCCTAAAATATTTTATGCTTTTTCATGCGAGATTCTACATTCCTCACTGCAGCTGGGCCTCATCTTTTTTTTAGAAGTTTTTTTGTTCATTTTATTGTGCTTAAGATAGAGGTGTAGTCTGTGTACTTTGTGGAGTATCTATCTATATTATATTACTGGATTCGGTGGACAGAGCGGAGGAACCACTAGTTGGTCAACGGTCAAAAAGGCGAATCTCAGCAAAGCGTTGTGGAACGCTAAGGGCATGACAAGACACACAGGACGTCATGGCCATCCACTGCACCCGTCTCCATCACCAGCCGTCTCGACTTAGTCCTGCCGCTGGATAAGATGGCCTCGGGCGAGAGAGTGAGATCGACGAACTGCGCAACTCCTTCTCACTTAAATCCAAGTCACCGCGCAAGTCACTTTTGTCATCCATCTCGGATGACTAGAGTGGTCCTCGTCGTATCGACGGACGAACGAACTTATCTATATTATATACTAGGGGCAAGTACCCGGCTATGCCCGGGTTTAACAACAACAGCAACAACAACAAAAACAACAACAGCAACAAAACAACAAAATCAAACAACAAAAACAAAACAACATCAAACAACAACTACAACAACAACAGCAACAACAACAAAGCAACAACAACAAAGCAACAACAACAAAACAACAACTACAACAACAACAGCAACAACAACAGCAACAACGACAAAAACAACAACAGAAACAGCAACAGCAACAAAACAACAAAAACAAAACAACAACAAAAACAACAAAATTAACAACAAAACAACAACAAAACAACTACAACAACAACAGCAACAACAACAAAGCAACAACAACCAAACAACAACTACAACAGCAACAACAACAAAGCAACAACAACATGAAGGGCATTGTCGTCGCAGGGCAAGGGATGTGGACAACAACAACAACAGCAAAAACAACACAAAAGCAACAACAGCAAAAGCAACAACAACAGCAACAACAACAAAAACAACCACAAAAACAAAACAACAGCAAAAACAACAAAAACAAAACAACAACAAAAACATCAACAACAAAACAACAACAAAACAACAACAACAACAGCAACAACAACAAAGCAACAACAACAAAACAACAACTACAACAACAAAAGCAACAACAAAAGCAACAACAACAAATCAACAACAATAGCAAAACAATTACTTTATGGCGATAGTTGCCTTCTTGTTAATCTCGACACCAAAATGTTTATTATTTTGCGTCATTATTTTACGTCTTAATTTTCAATAATTTTTATTTTATATAGCTCATATAAGGAAAAACTACATTTTGGGCCCCCGGCCCCCAGTATCTTATATATATGGAACGAAACCTGTTTAATAACCCTTCCGGTATAATTTTGTGTACGTGTACCAAATTTCACGTCATTTGGTTGTCTGGATCTTGAGTTATAAGGGAACAGACAGACGACGGACAGACAACAAATGCGTCTTATATATATAGAGATATAATTCTCTTCATGATCGGACCCTGCGAGACACCAAGCTGCAAATATGTTCAACAGATACTAATTTTAGAAAGCAGCGCAACAAATTACTGCACCAATGCATCAAAGGGTGTGCAAATTAAATATGCGCTGTTAAAAAAAAATTATATGACGTCATTTTTTTCGCTGATATTTTAATTTTGTAAAAAGGGAACAATGTAAAAATAGGATTTGATGATGGTTAATTATAACACCAAAAAACAAAGGGGGCGCCATAGGCGCCCTACAACCCCTATTATAAAATACTTTGTGTGCATTTCAGAAAGTTTAATATTTAGTATTGATCAAACAAGGACAAGTTAGTTGGGCTTTTGAAAAAGGTCGGCGCCGTAGGCGCCCTAAAAAAGTGCATTAAAGGGGTAAAAGAACTCTCCATGAGCAAGTCTGCGGCGTATGCTACGCCGCGGGGCGTCTAGTTGGTTTATAATTATTGATTAATATTACTCTGATTTTTTTGGATGTGTGCTCGTTGATGTTAAATTCCCTTAAAAGTATGGTAGTTATCACTAAGACTAAGATGAACATTCTCATTTTTGGATTAGGCTGGGTTTAAGTTTAAGGCTTAAAATATTACTATTATTATTTTAATTATTATTATTATTATACTATAAGTTATGTATAATTTTGATAAAGTGTGTTTATTTGTTCTAATTTAATTAAGTTCAATTAAATTTAACTTGAAGCTTATAAATTATGATTTCTACACCTAGTAATCTAAGTTATTTGGAAGGTTGATTAGTGCTTTTATTTTATGTAAACAGTTACACTTAGGAGACTTTCAAATAAATCAAAACAAAATGGCGACATACATAGGGTTTAGTAATTTTAGTATAAAACATCATATAATATACAATGCTAGTGTATCACCCGTCAAAAATGACGGAATTTTTAAAAATAAATACACATCAGATTATTTATTCATTTATTTCATTTCTTTTTATTTTATTCATTTATTTCCCTATTGAACAATTTTATGCGGATGTTCGGAAAGAGTTATTTTTTGGTGCAGTAATTTGGTGCGATGCTTTCTAAAAGTAGTAGCGTCACGGAAGACAGACGGGACAGACGGGACGTGACGCACATTGCAAATTATGTATATTGATGATAATATTATTAAACAGCTGATATTTTTATTATTTGGTTAATTAAAGATTAGTTGAGTGTTTTGAAAAGGATTTAGTAATATGAATTTGGAAAAATATATGAAAATACATGCATGAATACTTAGGTCTAGCAGAAATTCGTGACCACTTACAAAACCGGAAGTCTTACTTCCGAGTCGTTTCTTATGAAACCAGTATTCATAATTAGCAAGAATCAGAGTTCTTTTTCCTCGTTTAGTCTCTCCATATTTGACGGTCGATTGCATTTTCTCTTATCATATACGTAATTTTGTTGTGGTTGTAATGGTGTATCACATTTGGTCTCTGTGTAATGTTGTATCATAGTTGGTCTGGTTGTAATGTTGTATTATAGTTGGTCTGGTTGTAATGTTGTATCATAGTTGGTCTGGTTGTAATGTTGTATCATAGTTGGTCTGGTTGTAATGTTGTATCATAGTTGGTCTGGTTGTAATGTTGTATCATAGTTGGTCTGGTTGTAATGTTGTATCATAGTTGGTCTGGTTGTAATGTTGTATCATAGTTGGTCTGGTTGTAATGTTGTATCATAGTTGGTCTGGTTGTAATGTTGTATCATAGTTGGTCTGGTTGTAATGTTGTATCATAGTTGGTCTGGTTGTAATGTTGTATCATAGTTGGTCTGGTTGTAATGTTGTATCATAGTTGGTCTGGTTGTAATGGTGTATCATAGGTGGCCGTCCATAAAGTACGTCACGCTATTTTTTACCATTTTACCCCCCCCCCTTTTGTTACAAATCTTGGACACAAGAACGTCACACCTTCGAACAAATTTTTTTATTAACAAAAAAACTAAAATCTATCTATATAATAATAAAAAGGCGATTTTCTGTCCGTTCGGTCAGGTCCTCGATAGCGATTGGTCCCTCAAGCTCCTACAGACTCCTACAGCCAATCACTAGCGGAGAAAATTTAAATCTCATTTACATATTGAACAAATTTACGCGGTTATTTTTGGTGCACTATTTTTGTCACCATTCAGTACTGTGTTCCCATCTTAAAGTGTGTCACTCCTGCTAATCACTACTGTTACTCCTAGACAACATGCTATTTTTGGCCATTTTTCCCCCCTGTCACAAACTGTCACAAATTTTGGACCCCCCCCCCTCCGTTAAAGTTAGTCATACTTTCGAGCATGTCTTTTTTTAATTAACAAAATAATTAACATTTCAAATAAAACACCGTGAGGTCACACTTGGCCGGACCCCGCCTCCCCCTGTCACAAACAGTCACACTTTCTTACACCCCTTCCCCCCCCCCGCCCTCTGGAGCGTGACGTGCTTTATGGACGGCCCCTTATTTGTCTGGTTGTAATGGTGTATCATAGAAGGTCTGGTTGTAATGGTGTATTATTATTGAACTAGTAGTAATGGTGTGTCATAGAAGGTCTGGTTGTAATGGTGTATTATTATTGAACTAGTAGTAATGGTGCGTCATAGAAGGTCTGGTTGTAATGGTGTATCATAGAAGGTCTGGTTGTAATGGTGTATTATTATTGAACTAGTAGTAATGGTGTATCATAGAAGGTCTGGTTGTAATGGTGTATTATTATTGAACTAGTAGTAATGGTGTTTCATAGAAGGTCTGGTTGTAATGGTGTATTATTATTGAACTAGTAGTAATGGTGTATCATAGAAGGTCTGGTTGTAATGGTGTATTATTATTGAACTAGTAGTAATGGTGTATCATAGAAGGTCTGGTTGTAATGGTGTATTATTATTGAACTAGTAGTAATGGTGTATCATAGAAGGTCTGGTTGTAAAGGTGTATTATTTATTGAACTAGTAGTAATGGTGTATCATAGAATGTCTGGTTGTAATGGTGTATTATTTATTGAACTAGTAGTAATGGTGTATCATAGAAGGTCTGGTTGTAATGGTGTATTATTTATTGAACTAGTAGTAATGGTGTATCATAGAAGGTCTGGTTGTAATGCTGTATTATTTATTGAACTAGTAGTAATGGTGTATCATAGAAGGTCTGGTTGTTATGGTGTATTATTATTGAACTAGTAGTAATGGTGTATCATAGAAGGTCTGCTTGTAATGGTGTATTATTATTGAACTAGTAGTAATGGTGTATCATAGAAGGTCTGGTTGTAATGGTGTATCATAGAAGGTCTGGTTGTAATGGTGTATTATTATTGAACTAGTAGTAATGGTGTATCATAGAAGTTCTTGTTGTAATGGTGTATCATAGAAGGTCTGTTTGTAATGGTGTATTATTATTGAACTAGTAGTAATGGTGTATCATAGAAGGTCTGGTTGTAATGGTGTATCATAGAAGGTCTGGTTGTAATGGTGTATTATTATTGAACTAGTAGTAATGGTGTATCATAGAAGGTCTGGTTGTAATGGTGTATCATAGAAGGTCTGGTTGTAATGGTGTATCATAGAAGGTCTGGTTGTAATGGTGTATTATTATTGAACTAGTAGTAATGGTGTATCATAGAAGGTCTGGTTGTAATGGTGTATCATAGAAGGTCTGGTTGTAATGGTGTATTATTATTGAACTAGTAGTAATGGTGTATCATAGAAGGTCTGGTTATAATGGTGTATCATAGAAGGTCTGGTTGTAATGGTGTATCATAGAAGGTCTGGTTGTAATGGTGTATTATTATTGAACTAGTAGTAATGGTGTATCATAGAAGGTCTGGTTGTAATGGTGTATCATAGAAGGTCTGGTTGCAATGGTGTATCATAGAAGGTCTGGTTGCAATGGTGTATCATAGAAGGTCTGGTTGTAATGGTGTATCATAGAAGGTCTGGTTGCAATGGTGTATCATAGAAGGTCTGGTTGCAATGGTGTATCATAGAAGGTCTGGTTGCAATGGTGTATCATAGAAGGTCTGGTTGCAATGGTGTATCATAGAAGGTCTGGTTGCAATGGTGTATCATAGAAGGTCTGGTTGTAATGTTGTGTCATAGAATACTCTTTAGTTCATTTAATTCAACTTGTCTCTCGCGGCCTTGATTGAATGTCCCGTTATAAGTATTGTAATGGAAGCTCAGCTTGAAGGTCCCGTTATAAGTATTATAATGGAAGCTCAGCTTGAAGGTCCCGTTATAAGTATTATAATGGAAGCTCAGCTTGAAGGTCCCGTTATAAGTATTATAATGGAAGCTCAGCTTGAATGTCCCGTTATAAGTATTATAATGGAAGCTCAGCTTGAAGGTCCCGTTATAAGTATTATAATGGAAGCCCAGCTTGAAGGTCCCGTTATAAGTATTGTAATGGAAGCTCAGCTTTAAGACTTGGTAAAATTTTGCTGATGAGGCGTAAATTGATAGAATTGGGTTAAGTATATAAATGTGCTTGTGCGGACTGATAGTAAACAAGAAATTGGGTTAAGGAAGGTAAACGTCTGGTCAGTGGCTGGTGGTAGCCAATCAAATAAAAGTTTGTTTCGTTTTTTTTACCGTTCACCTTGTATTAAAATAGTAAAAACAAAACAAAATACAGCGTAAAGAAAATATCTACATCAATTTATTACAAGTCTACAGACAGCCATGGTTTCCTGTTGTACTTGTATTCATCGTCGAGTCCTCATTCTTTCAAAAGCTCTATCACGTTTTCACACATAAAAAGACTTAAATACTCTTAGGGGATGAGGTATATTTGTATTTCATTTTATTTCATTATTGTTTTATTTATTTATTTATTTTTATTTATTTATCTTTATTTATTTTGTATTTGTATTTTTATTTTATTTTTTATTTTAAATTTTTTTTATTTTTTGTGTAGTTGAACTGTTGGATATTTTTCAAAGAAGATAATTTCCTGGGACAATTCAATCGAATAAATGTGGGTGGGACCAGACAGCACTCTTTGAACATTGAAGTCAAATTTTTCTGATCACTGATCGATCTGAAATTATGTTAACTTTCCCCCATAACCTTATGCCCCGCCAGGTGATAATCAAAAAAACGGCCAATCCTCATGGCTGACCGTATAACCATGCAACTCTTCAACAACAAAAAAACTAAAATAAAAAACTCCCATTTTTTATTTCCTGAGGGATAGGAGTCTTAAGGTTGAAGACATCGAGTTCAACAAACTATAAACACAACATATAGATGAAGACGTAGAGTTCAGCAAACTTTAAACACAACATATAGGTGAAGACGTAGAGTTCAGCAAACTTTAAACACAACATATAGATGAAGACGTAAAGTTCAACAAACTATAAACACAACATATAGATGAAGACGTAAAGTTCAACAAACTATAAACACAACATATAAATGAAGACGTAAAGTTCAACAAACTATAAACACAACATATATATAGATGAAGACGTAAAGTTCAACAAACTATAAACACAACATATAGATGAAGACGTAAAGTTCAACAAACTATAAACACAACATATATATGAAGACGCAGAGTTCAACAAACTATAAACACAATATATAGCTAGATGAAGGCTTAAAATTCAACAAACTATAAACACAACATATAGATGAAGACGTAGAGTTCAACAAACTATAAACACAACATATAGATGAAGACGTAGAGTTCAACAAACTTTAAACACAACATATAGATGAAGACGTAGAGTTCAACAAACTATAAACACAACATATAGATGAAGACGTAGAGTTCAACAAACTTTAAACACAACATATAAATGAAGATCTAGAGTTCAACAAACTTTAAACACAACATATAAATGAAGACCTAGAGTTCAACAAACTATAAACACAACATATAGATGAAGACCTAGAGTTCAACAAACTATTAACACAACATATAGATGAAGACTTAAAGTTCAACAAACTATTAACACAACATATAGATAGATGAAGACTTAAAATTCAACAAACTATAAACACAGCTAACAGGTGAAGGTGATAAACTTCACAAACACTTTTCATCATTTTATTTAACATGTAATGTAAATTTATTAGTCACTTATGCTAAAGTGTTTTAGCATGTTTTTATTTTTAATTTTTAACTAGCAAAATAACCGCTCGTGCAGCGGTAAATTAGGATTTCAGTTAGCAATGATAACCCGCGTAAAACCAATTCAAAAAAACTCATTGATTTCAATCTGGATCATGATGGATATACGTGTTTGTCAATATTTATCAAGGTCGTGTAAAATCAAATGAGGAATAAAATGACATTAAGGGTTCCCGTGGAAAATGGGTGCAGGTTGTGCATATGTCATAAGGACTGAAGATTTAAATCTAGGTCATTATGGTGATGTCTATATTTATATAAATTTATTTTTATCTAAAGGGAAATAAAGCTTTAAAAGTTTACGAAAAATTATTTTGGGCCCCAGCCCCAAGGAACAGACGTTAGGAGTTCATTACCCAAAAGAATTTTAATTTTTTTAGTATCAAATTCGGTCAATAATTTATCCATATACCCAGTTGACACTGTTTGAAATACCTTTTATATAGCTCATAAATAAAAATGGCATATATGGCCCCCGGCCCTAATAAGTAGTGTTTTAAAAACTTTTCACGTCAGTAACCTTCGTGAGAAAGTGCTCAAAAACTTCCTGCAGTTTAATGGCCGTGGAATGAATAAAATACTATTGATACGGCATTAAAAAAACTACAATAAGGGCCCGGGGCCCTATCCGTGTGAGATTTAAATTTCAAAACAAGTTTATTACACTTTGGATCATGATGCACATATTTGTTTGTCAATTTTTGTATTTAAAAAATCGTTTGAAATCGAATAATTAAAATTTCTTTAAAGTTTATGAAAAAGACATTAGGGGCGCTCGGCTCCAAAAGAATGAAAAATATAATATTAATGCCCTATAGTATTTTAATATAGGCCATCAAGTTTTTATATTCCAAGTTTTATCAAAATCCATTTCCAAAGTTTAATCAACTTTTAATTAGCTCATAAAAGGTGAAAAAACTGCATTTGGGCCCCCGGTCCCGAGTGAGTGATAATTTTTAAAACAAATTCACCTGTTACTTTAGCGGGAGGGTACTCATAAACTTCCCAAAGTTTCATGACGCTAACTACACGGGAAGATAGAGCATTAGTGATGAGTCAGTTTTTAAATAAGAAACAAACTACATTTGGGCCCCCGGGGAGCAACAATGTAATATTTTTTGGTCACCTTTTACCATCGCGGGAGAGTACTCAACAACTTCCAAAAGTTTCATTTTTCTACATACACGGGAAATTTATGAAATAGTGGTGATTCAGTTTTTATATAGATTATATTATGAAAAAACATACATTTGGGAGGCCCCCCCCCCATGACTGGGAATTTTAAATTTCTTTTTCGACAAATATCGCTGTATGAGTGTGCTCAACAACTTCCCGAAGTGTCATGCTTCTACCTACACGGGAAGTTGGAGAATTAGTCTTGAGTCAGTGAGTCAGGGCTTTGCCTTGTATTAGTATAGATGTTTTTTTTTCCTTTTGTAATCAGCAATATTCCGATTTATTGTTTGCAACAACACAGTTTATCAAAGAATGAATCATTTCCATGACACATACAGACAACAAAACGTTCATCCTATGATAGTCATCCTTTCATGTCAATTTTACGTGTTAAAAGTTGTAAGATTGAATTCTATTGTACGTCAAATTTTGACGTAGAAACTTGTCAAGTCGTTTTTTGAAAGGAATCGTTTTAATAGCCGTTCTTCTCTTACAAATCGATGAGGGAGAGAAGGAAAAATGTTGGCTTATTAGTAGCTGACAAACTCACCTATTTCAATCATTATTAATGAATCTACACAGATGTAGAAATTTTTACAGAAAAGTTGAAATTTAAATAGATTTATACAAAGAAAATTTTCAAAGATAATTAAAGTATGTTAAGCAAATAAATATGTCCTATTTTTAACACAAAAGATAAAAAATATATTTTAGGTGATTTTACTTTGATTTCGATTTTTTTCAGTCATTTAATTATTGTCCTGTGGTTTTTATTTGAATAACGTATTTGTAGTGAAATATAAATACAAAGACTTTTAGTGCCTTTACAAATCAACTGTGATAGTATTCCTTTTTGTTATATTATAAAATATGTTTTCTAACTGCTGGAACCAACGCTTTGATATTGACGACTACGTCACTACCCAAACCGCGGTTCATCTTAGGTCTTAGGTCTTAGACTACGTCACTACCCAGACCGCGGTTCATCTTAGGTCTTAGAACATCGCCGACACGAAAAACGAACGGTTTTCATTTTAAGATAACATTGCAGCTAGGATACGTTTGAAAATGAACTTGGACGGATACACATATGTTATCTGATAGAAGAATGAGGTTAACGGTACACTTACAGGTGATGTGCGTACCCGGGGAGGAGAAACCTGCCGGAAATGACCTCTTCGTCATCTTTCAAGCCAGTGACCTCTACATCATCTCATGGGCGGGGCTAAAGGTGCGATGGCGGGAGAATATATTTTCAACTGCTGTTAAAATGATGGACTTGTCTTAACAAAAGAAAATTATATTTGTGGTTCCGCTATGTTTTCTAAATGTTCAATTGCTGTAATGCTATGTTTCGTAAATGTTCAGTTGCTGTTACATTATGTTTTGTAAATGTGCAATTGCTGTTACACTATGTTTTCTAAATATCTTTCAATGTAAACACCCATAGCTCGCAGCAACACGAAATGTCAGTTTGTTCTCACTGGCTCATCTGTCTGACATATCAAGTGTCGAGCAGCGCTTTCAAGAAGCAATGGTGCCTATGAAAAGCAGTCGATTTCTCGGCACCTATTTTATCATATTATTTCGGCTGATCTCCGCTGTGGCCAGGCGAGGGTGAGAAGTGGTGATACTACTGTCTGACATTCAGGCCAACTATGGAGGTCTGAGTACAAGATGCGGGTGGTACTAATGTCTGACATTCAGGCCAACTATGGAGGTCTGAGTACAAGATGCCGGTGGTACTAATGTCTGACATTCAGGCTAAATGTGGAGGTCTGAGTACAAGTTGCCGGTGGTACTACTGTCTGACATTCAGGCCAACTGTGGAGGTCTGAGTACAAGATGCCGGTGGTACTACTGTCTGACATTAAGGCCAACTGTGGAGGTCTGAGTACAAGATGCCGGTGGTACTACTGTCTGACATTCAGGACAACTGTGGAGGTCTGAGTACAAGATGCCGGTGGTACTACTGTCTGACATTCAGGCCAAATGTGGAGGTCTGAGTACAAGATGCCGGTGGTACTAATGTCTGACATTCAGGCCAAATGTGGAGGTCTGAGTACAAGATGCCGGTGGTACTACTGTCTGATATTCAGGACAACTGTGGAGGTATGAGTACAAGATGCTGGTGGTACTACTGTCTGACATTCAGGCCAACTGTGGAGGTCTGAGTACAAGATGCCGGTGTCTGACATTCAGGCCAACTATGTAGGTCTGAGTACAAGATGTCGGTGGTACTACTGTCTGACATTAAGGACAACTGTGGAGGTCTGAGTACAAGATGTCGGTAACTCGTGGACCGCCTCGGGAGGCAGTAACACATAAGTCTCGATGATGCAGGCCACACCCTTAAATTATCCGAGAACCCTCGCGGCTCCACGTCAGTTTTCCAAGCTGATACAATAAATACTAAAGGACTGGCTAACCATGGGAAGGGTCAACGCTCTCTTAACTGCACTGTCTGTTGGGGCTAAATGAGGTGCCTCTCTTTCTCCCCAGACATGTATGCTATATGAAGTTTATGTGTACAGGATGATGTAATGCTAGACATATCTTCTTTGTCTTAACTATCATTAAACTTAATAAGAAACAAACTTAGATACATGGAGCAGCAAAGGCAGATTCAGCTAAACCAATCATCTTACAAGGCGAACATGCTTTCAACCTAGAGAACCGGTACATCTTTGGGGCTGATTTTTTTTTAAAATTTATATTTTTATTATTTTTAAAGATGAAAAACAAATTTAAAAAACTACAACGTCAGCAAAATCGTATCGTCTGAAAAATAAAATATTTGATATTTAATCCAATAATCTTATGAAAATCAACACATCGTTTGATATTTAAAGTCGATTTTTATTTTCTCTTTTATCCAAGGATATAACTTAATCGAGACCCTGGTACACTCTAGTTCATGTGAAAAACATTTTATGTGAGGGTGGAAAGTTTAACAAAACACATTTGTGAGAATTGCCGGCTTCTAAATTTTATATTTTTAGTGGTCCTCGAATTGTTACCAAAATCTGTTGAATGTTTCATGGGACAGATATTTTATAAGGTCTTCACCTTTACAAAATTTAAGTCAGCTATGACTGAAAACAACTACAAACCAAACAGCTTTTATAACTTTTATTTCTGATAAAATAAAACATTTTACAATTTTAAAGTCAGTTCTATCCCCCACACCCCTTGCCCTCCCAAAAAAATGTTTGTTAATATAAATTTGCAAGTGAAATTCTATTTTGTGCATAGTAACTTTTTTAACTTAGTAAAATAGAGGTAAAGTTTCGCAAATGTGCCTTTAATTTTGTAATCAATATGTACATTAACCAATTTATTTCACCAAAGTTTTTAATTGTATTTAAGTTTTGCACGCAAAGCTTGGGTATCATTGCCATTGCTATCATATACTAGGGGTTGTAGGGCGCCTATGGCAACCACTTGGGTTGTAGGGCGCCTATGGCACCCACTTGGGTTGTAGGGCACCTATGGCACCCACTTGGGTTGTAGGACGCCTATGGCACCCACTTGGGTTGTAGGGCGCCTATGGCACCCACTTGGGTTGTAGGGCGCCTATGGCACCCACTTGGGTTGTAGGGCGCCTATGGCACCCACTTGGGTTGTAGGGCGCCTATGGCACCCACTTGGGTTGTAGGGCGCCTATGGCACCCACTTGGGTTGTAGGGCGCCTATGGCACCCACTTGGGTTGTAGGGCGCCTACGGCTCCCACTTTTTTCAAAAGCCCAAGTAACTTGACCTTTTTTGACAAATAGAAAATATTAAACTTCCTGAAATGTACACAAAATATTTTATAATTATAAATCATCAAATTCTTTTTTACATCGTTCCCTTTTCCAAAATTAAGATATAAGCAAAAACAATGACGTCATATAATATTTTAAGACGAGAAACACCACAAGCTTTTTAAGTCCCTTATAATAGTTTCACCGCCGTCTCTCTCCTTCTCTGTCTCTCTGTCTCTGCCTTTGTCTCTCTCTCTCTCTCTCTCTGTCTGCCGTTCGTCGTCGGGCAGGTGGGCGGGCGGAAAAACAAAAGTAAAAAATGATACACTTCCCGTGATGCTATGGAGCTGAAATTTTAGACTCGTGTTACCTAACAATGCAGCCTGTCAAAATTTCAGATCGATAAAATGTACAGTTATTCAATAAATGCTTTTTTAGTTTATCTCTATAAAATATATGTAGCGTTCGATATTGTTTACATTTTACGGGTCACTTGACTTTACGCCAGCCATCGATGACCACATCTCGTGTTTAACACCAGGCGGAGTTCACTCAGTTTCAGGCTGTAAATTTTTGTCGAGTTGGAACATAATCAATACTTTTAGTTATGTCGCATATATAAGGGATTTATAGTCAAAAACTTTGTTTTTACGGGGTTGATAAATTTAACTGTTATGGACTGTTGTACTATGCTCCTCAGCGTTACAGATACAGTGATCTATTATATTGTTTACTAGGGATTGCAGGGCACCGTAAAGCCCAAGTAACGTATTTTTACGAAATATTAAACTTCGTAAAATGTACACAAAGTATTGTATAATTGTTTGGGTAACTGATGTCATATAATTTTTACGTGAATGTTATTGCATGCGTTCGAATCAGTGTGTCCGACAAACCAAAATTGTTTTGCGAATGAGTTCAATAAAAAGAATGATTAATTAAATTTTACTTCATAAGAATTATTTATTATTCCCTTAATTATATCTGTCAATGAAATTTATTTTTAAACTTACGATCAATTGTTCAAAAACTTGTCACAAATTTATTACTGTCCGTCCCCAATAGCAACAATAAAAATAAAACTGCAAGTGAAATAGCTCACAAAACTATTCAACATTCGCAGTTGCAGACACAAAATGCTATTTAAAACACAACTGCTGATGTCAAAGGTTCGTGCGCTGTTTGGGTAATGTTAATCTCGAAACAAAAATGATTATGATTTTAAGTCTATATTTTCAATTTTTAAAAAAGCAGAGTGATGTCCCTTAGCTGTTTTATGATTTGGGCGTTACGGAATGAGTGAGTCAGTGATAATTCAGGGTGTTTATTATATAAATGCTACAAGCTTGGGTATCATTGCCATTGCTATCATAAATGGTACAAGCTTGGGTATCATTGCCATTGCTATCATAAATGGTACAAGCTTGGGTATCATTGCCATTGCTATCATAAATGGTACAAGCTTTGGTATCATTGCCATTGCTATCATAAATGCTACAAGCTTGGGTATCATTGCCATTGCTATCATAAATGGTACAAGCTTGGGTATCATTGCCAATGCTATCATAAATGGTACAAGCTTGGGTATCATTGCCATTGCTATCATATATGCTACAAGCTTGGGTATCATTGCTATTGCTATCATAAATGGTACAAGCTTGGGTATCATTGCCATTGCTATCATAAATGGTACAAGCTTGGGTATCATTGCCATTGCTATCATAAATGGTACAAGCTTGGGTATCATTACCATTGCTATCATAAATGCTACAAGCTTGGGCATCATTGCCATTGCTATCATAAATGGTACCAGCTCATCATGGTGGCCACAAGTTGCATCATCATTCGTTCATTGAGACAGGTAACTTGGCTCAAAGTGCCAGACCAGCTCTTTACCTGGCGGCCAGGCAAAGTTTACGGACAAAAGGTGAACGCACTTTGGTGTAGCCAGTGGTTCTATACTTGTACAAAATAGAACAGTTTTAATCAAGCGTTATGATCATTGTTTCCAACACGAAAAAATCATCGAAAGGGTAAACAAAATATTATGACGATTAAATACTCATATAACAATTGAAAATGTTTTCCTTTTATTTATTACACATGGTCAAGTGCGTTTATAAGAAAAACTTCTGTAAAGTCTTACAATTTACTTATTTACTAATTTACTTATTTCATTAAATTATTCATCAAATTAATCAGTAAATTTTAAAGAAATATTTTTAAAAATTCATAAAAACAAATCTAATTTTTTAAAAATATTTTCACTTTAAAAATGATTTTTTAAGGTTTTTCAAAAACTATTTTTAAAGACCAGCGTTTCTTAAAGAACATCCTATGGGTACTTTATTCTCCCCGTTTAGCTGGCATTAGAGCACGGGTGGATTAAGATTGCACGGGGCCCCTGGCTGCAATCCTACCTGGGGCCCGGTCCAGCCACCTTTATTATACTATATAATAAGTTTGGAGCATTAAATCATTGGGGGCCCCTGGCTTTAGCCAAATCAGCACGCCCCTTAATCCGCCATAGCATTAGAGTACTAAAATTGCGGGGGAAATTATGGAAGCGGTCCTTCATTCTATCATTTGCCAAAATAAAGGAATCCCATTCTAGATAATTATTAGACAGTTCCTTTATTTATTTACTTTAAAAAAATATCTTTTACATGAAAACTACAGCTAAGTTCCCAGCAGTGTGAGGAACACTGATCTCTAACCCTCTTTTAAAAATTGAGGACCCTTGTCTAAGGGTGTGTTGATTTAGTGTGAGAAATGAATAGTTGAGTTTCAGTTAGTTTACAAAATGTTCAAGTTGCAAAGATAGAGAGACTGGCTTGTGGGGTGGGGGGGGGGTCCAATAAAATTGAGCAGAACAACGATTTTCGACGACCTATCAGGAAGAACAACCCCAACTTTATTGTCTAGCTTCTAACAATGTTGTCTACCTTCTAACATTGTTGTCTTACTTTTAACTTTTTTGTCTACCTTCTAACATTAATGTCTACCTTCTAACATTGTTGTCTAGCTTTTAACGTTTTTTTTTAAAAAACTTCTAACGTTTTTTTTAATAACTTCTAACATTGTTGGTGAACTTTAAACTTCAGGAATTTCATATATCAACAAAAACGAGGCTGAATAACTTATGAATTCGAATGTAGTTTCTAATTTTATCTAAGAGTTGGCGCTACTTAACGTCTTTGACTTCAAATAGATGCTGTGACGTCATTTATGGAGGCCCCTAAGCTGTCTCTTTCAATTGTTCTTAATGACTATATCTCTGTTTGAAATGTCTGTTTCCCATTCTACAGTGACTGGAATAATATTCCGTTTGGTTAACACCTCCTGTCAGACGAAGGTCGTTCTCTGTAGCCCTGTCGTTATCTCACACATCTCTTTCCGTTTGTGTTAGACGAGAGCGATCCAGTCAGTTAATTGTGTACTCTTCTCTCAGCGTCGCTCTCCCCACCAACAACCCCCACCACCACCAGCCCCCCCTTACATGTAGATGTGTTTAGTCTTAAGCTTCTGTCAATGCAATCATTCAGTTACCAGGTGATCAACCGGCCACGTTTTAGCTTCGTGTCTAGAGGGAAAATTTCATTTCCGGATTTTTAAAATGAAAGAAAAGGTCAATGGCCTTTGATTTTTTTCACTTGTACTATAGGGTTGATCATTTCTATGACCGGAAAACGTCATAAACCATTCAGTCATTGGGCTATTTTTAGATTCAGGTCAAACATTTCTGAAACGTCCATTACAACAGTGTATTTTGATACATTGATATCACTAAAAACAATCTCTGGGTGCAATTTTCTGTGCAAAAAATATTTCTTTACACTTATTTTTGCCGCCGAAAAAATTATTAAAATGTCAAATACTTAAAACTTTAATAAATAAGCCTTAACATATTTTAAATTATTTAAAGATGAGTGTAAGCGTTCGTTCGAGAGTCGTAACTACGGTAAACACTAGTCCTAGCGTAGTCAATTATTAAGATATATATATTTTAATATTGTTTTCCTTGGTCCTTGCCTTATAAAAATATATGCCTTGGTATTTATTAGTAATAAACTTACACTAAGATTATGACTTTAATTATAATTACATCATAGTATGAAAGAATAAAATTCATGGACGAACGAGCAACTAGAACTAGTTACTACTAACCTATTACTAGAGCCTCAGTCAGAGCAGATGCAGAGTCACTAATTCATTTACATAATTCATGCTCGCAAGGACGTTCCATTTCGCATAATATAATATTACATAATATATCCATCTATTGATATTTTAATTTAAAATTTTAAATAAATAAGCCTAAGCATTTATTTAAGATGAGTGAAAGTGTAAGCGGTCGTTCAATTGTCGGAGCCAGCAGTCGCCACTAGTACTAGTGACTAGTGCTAAAAACTTATATTTAATATAAATTGTTTTCGTTGGTTCATATAAATTATATATGCTTCAGTATTTATTAGTAATAAACTTACACTAAGATTATGACTTTAATTATAATTACATATTAGTTTTAGAAGTAAATAGTATGAATGAATAAAATTCACGGACGAATGAGCGAATTAACTCAAAATAAAAAAGTTTAGTCTGTATATTTACATATTAATATTAAATTAAATTCATTCTCGCAAGGACGCTCTATTTCGCATTATATAATATATCAAATAATATGACCTTATATTTTTCTTTACAATTCTATAAAAATCAAGCTTTTGAACAAGTTTTAGATAATTTCAATGAGCGCATTCCCTCTAATAGTTATGAATAAATATTAACTACTTGTCCTTACGGCACCTCAGGCGGTGACCTAGTTAAAGATCGAGTCTATTATTAGACTTCTGGTAAATAATGACAAACCCTATTGTAGAGTTCCCAGATCGCAGTTAGCATCTAATAAAATATTTTAAAAATCTTTTTTTTTAAAGTATGTATGGCATCTGTCCGTCTACGAAAGACGATAGATTTATCTTTATTATCTGCAGCTCTTGGTGTGGCTGATGAGACCAATCCTTGAGTGGCAGTCTCTTCTGCATGACACACACACGCAGTTGATAGGTTCGCGGATCGAAACATTTTATTTTCTTCTTTTTAGTGCACTTTCTATCTGTAAATAAAAGCTTGTACTTTTTAAAAAAAGATTTTTTAATATTTTATTTTCTACTTTTTAGTAACAAAAATTTTTTAATCAATTTTTCGACATACTCAATTCAATTTAATTAGTCTAACTTAATTAAATGTGATAGTGTTAAAAAGATTGATTATTAATTACAAATTTATGTATTAAAAAAAAACAATTTCCCCAACTCAAAATTGAACCCAGTACCTCCAGGTCGAAAATACATTGAACTAACACCTCGGCCAACTAGGCTACACAAATGCCAGTTGTTCCTCTTGTATTATCATGTCAATTTAGATTTAGTTTCGCATTACTGAGCTGTTTAACACCTGGAATGTGGTCGCCGATGGCTGGTGGTGAACTCCGGTGACATTCACGTGAAAGTCAAGAATAGCACGGATATAGATTATATATAAAGATAAACTAAAAAAATGCATTTATTTAATTACGGTACATTTGATGGATCTGAAATTTTGACACAATGTATTGTCATCCAAGATCTATCTGTGGTAAAATTTTGAGATCTCTAGGACCATTAGAAGTGGTTTAATTTTACGTTACAAGATTTGACGGAAACAACATACAACATACAACATACAAACAGTGTGATGAGTGTGAGTTAAATAAAAGCGTGTAAAATATTTTTGTTAAAAATCTTTTTTTTTAAAAAGGACACGCTTTTAACATAATCACTACTTTTAGTTATGTCTCATATATGAGGGATTTATAGTCAAAAACTTTGTTTTTACAGCTATTTTTAAAAACTTATAATAAAAACTCTTTAAAATTCACGTCTGAAGCCCACACATCTTTTTAAATCCCTTATATTAACTTCACCGCCGTCTCTGTCTCTCTCTCTCTCTCTCTCTCTCTCCTCTCTCTCTCTCTCTCTCTCTCTCTCTCTCTCTCTCTCTCTCTCTCTCTCTCTCTCTCTCTCTCTCTCTCTCTCTGTCTGTCTGTCTTGGGCTCGGCGGGCGGAAAAACAGAAGTCAAAAATGACCCACTTCCCATGATCCGATCAAACTGAAATTTGGCACACGGACCCGTCGAACCTAACAATGCATCGTATCAAAATTTCAGATCGATCGAACGTACCATAATTAAATTAATGCATTTTTAGTTTATCCTTATATGAGGTATGTAATTCAAAATTCACTGTTTGTTGTTTTTTTTAAATTCCAGTTCCACGTGAGTTTGAGTTGACGCCGACCGTCGTGTTGACGACGACCGTCGTGCCGACACCCCCTCACATCCCACCCCCATTTATTAAAGACAAGGGACATCACTCAGTGTCAGTCTGTAAATGTTTAAAAATAATCAATACTGTTAGTTACGTCTCATATATAAGGGATTTATAGTCAAAAACTTTGTTTTTACGGGTTTGTTTTATTAAATCCCTTATATTAACTTCGCGGCCGTCTCTCTCTCTCTGTCTTGGGCTCGGCGGGCGGGCGGAAAAACAGAAGTCAAAAATGACCCACTTCCCATGATCCGATCGAACTGAAATTTGGCACACGGACCCGTCTGACCTAACAATGCATCGTATCAAAATTTCAGATCGATCGAACGTACCGTAATTAAATTAATGCATTTTTAGTTTATCCTTATATGAGGTATGTAATTTAAATTCACGTTTTTTTTTGTTGTTTTTTTTCTTCCAATTCCACGTGAGTTTGAGTTGACGCCGACCGTCGAGCCGACACCCCCTCACGTCCCACCCCCATTTATTAAAGACAAGGGACATCACTCGGTGTCAGTCTGTCAATGTTTTTTCCCCTCTCCCCCTCCCACCCACCCCTCCCCCCCCACCCACACCTCCCCCCCCCAGGGTTATGAAGCAAACTTGAGTTAAGACAGATTCAGTCTGTAAATGTTTGAAAATAATCAATACTGTTAGTTATGTCTCATATATAAGGGATTTATAGTCAAAAACTTTGTTTTTACGGGTTTGTTTTATTTACCACTATTTTTTTTATACCAAACACCTCATAAGCGCCCGCCCAACGTTTCATACCACGGTGAAGTGTTCACGTGGTGAACTCATAGATGTCAACAAAGCAGACGGGTACCGATGCTTATATATAGACAATAGATAAACTAAAAATGCAATAATTTCAATACGGTACATTCGATCGATCTGAAATTTTGATACAATGCATTGTCATCCAAGATCTATCTGTGGTAAAATTTTTAGAGCTCTAGGACCATCAGAAGTGGTATAATTTTACGTTTCAAGTTTTGAAGGAAGGATGGATGGAAGGGTGGATGGATACAACATAAAAACATTAAATACTCTTTTTTTACTTTAAAACCAACTGTGCGACTTCACACTTTTTTCTTCTTTTTTTTGAGACTCGATTGCTGCATTGACTAATAAAATGTTAATAAATGCTTCCACGATATGGGAATGGCACAATAATATTTTAGCAAAAGCTACAGTCTATGGAGATTTTGTTTTGAAATGATTTTTTATAAACAACATCATTTGTTTGGTTGTTGAGTGAACTGTACTCGTCCAAGGTTCATAAATCATACTAATGTGTCACCAAATATCAACACAATGTTCAGTTTCTGTTGAAAGTTTTATAGTTATTTTCTCAACATTCATTATAACAAAAGAGGTCATCCAATAGTTTTAATCGTCCTTCAGAAATGCCATCTGTGGCAGTGGTTCTCAACCTTTTAAAGTTTAAGGACAACTTGACAAAGTTGTGTCTTAGCCACGGACCAGTACTGAACATTGTGCTACAGACGTGCTGGAAATGTATATATCATTATACTTAGTATGCAATATATCATTATACTAAGTATGTAATATATCATTATACTTAGTATGTAATATATCATTCTACTTAGTATGTAATATATCATTCTACTTAGTATGTAATATATCATTATAATTAGTATGTAATATATCACTATACTTAGTATGTAATAAATCATTATACTAAGTATGTAATAAATCATTATACTAAGTATGTAATAAATCATTATACTTAGTATGTAATAAATCATTATACTTAGTATGTAATAAATCATTATACTTAGTATGTAATATATCATTATACTTAGTATGTAATATATCATTATACTTAGTATGTAATATATCATTATACTTAGTATGTAATATATCATTATACTTAGTATGTAATATATCATTATACTTAGTATGTAATATATCATTATACTTAGTATGTAATATATCATTATACTTAGTATGTAATATATCATTATACTTAGTATGTAATATATCATTATACTTAGTATGTAATATATCATTATACTTAGTATGTAATATATCATTATACTTAGTATGTAATATATCATTCTACTTAGTATGTAATATATCATTCTACTTAGTATGTAATATATCATTATAATTAGTATGTAATATATCACTATACTTAGTATGTAATAAATCATTATACTAAGTATGTAATAAATCATTATACTAAGTATGTAATAAATCATTATACTTAGTATGTAATAAATCATTATACTTAGTATGTAATAAATCATTATACTTAGTATGTAATAAATCATTATACTTAGTATGTAATATATCATTATACTTAGTATGTAATATATCATTATACTTAGTATGTAATATATCATTATACTTAGTATGTAATATATCATTATACTTAGTATGTAATATATCATTATACTTAGTATGTAATATATCATTATACTTAGTATGTAATATATCATTATACTTAGTATGTAATATATCATTATACTTAGTATGTAATATATCATTATACTTAGTATGTAATATATCATTATACTTAGTATGTAATATATCATTATACTTAGTATGTAATATATCATTATACTTAGTATGTAATATATCATTATACTTAGTATGTAATATATCATTATACTTAGTATGTAATATATCATTATACTTAGTATGTAATATATCATTATACTTAGTATGTAATATATCATTATACTTAGTATGTAATATATCATTATACTTAGTATGTAATATATCATTATACTTAGTATGTAATATATCATTATACTTAGTATGTAATATATCATTATACTTAGTATGTAATATATCATTATACTTAGTATGTAATATATCATTATACTTAGTATGTAATATATCATTATACTTAGTATGTAATATATCATTATACTTAGTATGTAATATATCATTATACTTAGTATGTAATATATCATTATACTTAGTATGTAATTAGTTACTGGTATAAATGTGAGGTTAGTAAAACTAAAACTAATATGCTACGATTTGCGTGCTCCCAAAAATATCAAATAGAAACAGATTGTAATGGCTTTCTTTTGTAATGAAAAAATGTCACTTATACTAGTCTTATACTTATACTTATACTTATACTTATACTTATACTTATACTTATACTTATACTTATAGTCTTATTCAATTCGTATTGCTTGCTATAACAAAAAAACTTAAAGTCATAGAGAGTAGTTAGGCAGAAAATATTCCAATGGTTTCTCCGAGCAGACGTTATGATTAGTTTTGAGATGTCTTCGGAGTTTTGCAGGTTCCATCGCTTCATTTGCAAGAATTTGCGAGATTATTACACACTGTGGTCTGGGTTGATCATCTGATTATTACACACTGTGGTCTGGGTTGATCATCTGATTATTACACACTGTGGTCTGGGTTGATCATCTGATTATTACACACTGTGGTCTGGGTTGATCATCTGATTATTACACACTGTGGTCTGGGTTGATCATCTGATTATTACACACTGTGGTCTGGGTTGATCATCTGATTATTACACACTGTGGTCTGGGTTGATCATCTGATTATTACACACTGTGGTCTGGGTTGACCATCTGATTATTACACACTGTGGTCTGGGTTGATCATCTGATTATTACACACTGTGGTCTGGGTTGATCATCTGATTATTACACACTGTGGTCTGGGTTGATCATCTGATTATTACACACTGTGGTCTGGGTTGATCATCTGATTATTACACACTGTGGTCTGGGTTGATCATCTGATTATTACACACTGTGGTCTGGGTTGATCATCTGATTATTACACACTGTGGTCTGGGTTGATCATCTGATTATTACACACTGTGGTCTGGGTTGACCATCTGATTATTACACACTGTGGTCTGGGTTGATCATCTGATTATTACACACTGTGGTCTGGGTTGACCATCTGATTATTACACACTGTGGTCTGGGTTGATCATCTGATTATTACACACTGTGGTCTGGGTTGATCATCTGATTATTACACACTGTGGTCTGGGTTGATCATCTGATTATTACACACTGTGGTCTGGGTTGACCATCTGATTATTACACACTGTGGTCTGGGTTGACCATCTGATTATTACACACTGTGGTCTGGGTTGATCATCTGATTATTACACACTGTGGTCTGGGTTGACCATCTGATTATTACACACTGTGGTCTGGGTTGATCATCTGATTATTACACACTGTGGTCTGGGTTGATCATCTGATTATTACACACTGTGGTCTGGGTTGACCATCTGATTATTACACACTGTGGTCTGGGTTGATCATCTGATTATTACACACTGTGGTCTGGGTTGACCATCTGATTATTACACACTGTGGTCTGGGTTGACCATCTGATTATTACACACTGTGGTCTGGGTTGATCATCTGATTATTACACACTGTGGTCTGGGTTGATCATCTGATTATTACACACTGTGGTCTGGGTTGACCATCTGATTATTACACACTGTGGTCTGGGTTGACCATCTGATTATTACACACTGTGGTCTGGGTTGACCATCTGATTATTACACACTGTGGTCTGGGTTGACCATCTGATTATTACACACTGTGGTCTGGGTTGATCATCTGATTATTACACACTGTGGTCTGGGTTGACCATCTGATTATTACACACTGTGGTCTGGGTTGATCATCTGATTATTACACACTGTGGTCTGGGTTGATCATCTGATTATTACACACTGTGGTCTGGGTTGACCATCTGATTATTACAAACTGTGGTCTGGGTTGACCATCTGATTATTGCACACTGTGGTCTGGGTTGACCATCTGATATAATGTCTATAAAACCCAAGCACAAATGGTTTTCATCATACCGTCGTATGGCAATGAGTCTTTTATTTTTCTTTCTGGAACTGCATTTGATTCACATACAGAATGTTAGGATGAGTATAAGGAACAATCATTGTTATCCTACTACTTATGTTGGGTTGTTTTCTTTATTAGAAATTTTTCTGGTAAAGCTGAAAGTAATGATAAACTCAAAACATATTATTTTAATCGCTGTCGTCTCGCCATCGGGTAATTAAAATTAATCAATATATTCAAAATGTGACAACATGCAGATAACTTTTCGTGTTCTTATTTTTTTTAATAAAAAATTCATGCTTTGCTCGCGGACCACAGGTTGAGAACCTCTGATCTATGGAGTGTTGTAACATAAGGTTTGACGGTCATTGAATTAATTCAAGAATAAGTCCTTTGGACTGCTGCTTGCCGTGTTTTGTCCACACCTTGCGGCACGCTGGAGTGTCCTCTCCAGAGGTGATGCAAGCCTGGGCGGTTATTATGGAGAATTAGCTGCTGCCCATACAGCATATCCCCTCCTCCACGACAATGGTGTGTACAATATCAATAGTGTCAAGGTAATTAAGCCCCTCTTCTTTTGTATTATGTACATCTGTATTGTGTACAATATCAATAGTGTCAAGGTAATTAAGCACCTCTTCTTGTGTATTATGTACATCTGTATTGTGTACAATATCAATAGTGTCAAGGTAATTAAGCACCTCTTCTTTGTGTATCATGTACATCTGTATTGTGTACAATATCAATAGTGTCAAGGTAATTAAGCACCTCTTCCTTGTGTATCATGTACATCTGTATTGTGTACAATATCAATAGTGTCAAGGTAATTAAGCACCTCTTCTTTGTGTATCATGTACATCTGTATTGTGTACAATATCAATAGTGTCAAGGTAATTAAGCACCTCTTCCTTGTGTATCATGTACATCTGTATTGTGTACAATATCAATAGTGTCAAGGTAATTAAGCACCTCTTCTTTGTGTTTCATGTACATCTGTATTTTGCGTAGTGCCACAAGCCGTCCATGGCTATAATTTAAGTTAAGATTATTGTGTGTGGGACATTTAACCAACTTTTAGATGAATGATCAAATTTGCCCAAACGTTCGGTAGTGATTGTTATGATCACATTCGCCCAAACGTTCGGTAGTGACTGTTATGATCACATTCGCCCAAACGTTCGGTAGCGACTGTTATGATCACATTCGCCCAAACGTTCGGTAGTGATTGTTATGATCACATTCGCCCAAACGTTCGGTAGTGACTGTTATGATCACATTCGCCCAAACGTTCGGTAGTGACTGTTATGAGTTGCAGACGAGACAAAGGGAATATGCTTCCTTCCTCCTTCAGTATATCGCAAACATGACGTCACAAGCTTTTAATTCATGTTCGCTTAAAGAGATTCGAGGATTCGTTTTGTTTGGATTGAAAGGTTAGAGGTCAAATCTGCAAAACTTAGAGCTGCTCGACTTTTGGACGAAAGGTCAAGAGAACGAGAGACCATCAATGGATGAACTTTATGTACTCTTTCCAAAACGTCACTGTGTTAGTAGGGCAAACACTTATTCAGGGGAAAGAAATCTTTGCCAAAAGACATGGGACCATTACGGAACCTTCCCCCCTCCCCTTCTCAGCCAAGCGCCAGTTCAAATTGACATTTCTCTAAAAAATAAATAATTTTAAAAAATCACTTGAAAATTTTTCTTAAGTTATAAATACTTGATTAAATGTAACTTTTAAATAAAAAATCTTATTTTTATTGATTAAAGACGATCCTTCCATACAGAAGATCATTGCGTCCTATACTTCTTCATGGCTTATGTCTGGTCTTTCATATTTATTAGAGTTTTTAATGTTGACAGAATATTGGATATCCTGGTTTGCTTAGCTACAGATACTACGGCCAAAATGCAGACGGGAGACAATTAATTTTTCCGCAACTTCAACAAATAATTAAGTGATTAAGAATTTTCACCGTGGTTTGAGATTGACTTATAAAAATAAATCTTATACAAAATATTTCATAGTTATAGTTCTTATATAAAAGAAGAAATTTAGAAATCCCAAATTCACGATGTTTTTTTTTATGAAGGAACATCAGAGATGATATATTCTATAATACCCTCCTCAGATCATTCTAAGACTCAATTGTTCTCTTTAATGTATCTAAAGACTTATTATGGCGTTAAAATATTTGAACGTTTAGTTCCAGTCCCTACAGAAGTTCTCCGTCCTTCCCTGAGAGCAGTAGCGTCAGAATGGGTTACAAGATAACAACTGACTCTATGATCGTTCAAGATCTTCTTTTGAAATGTGGTCAAAGGAAAAGTGATAAGGGATTAGAGTTTTCATTACACGTCTCTATCATTGCACGTCTCTATCATTGCACGTCTCTATCATTGCACGTCTCTATCATTGCACGTCTCATCATTGCACGTCTCTATCATTGCACGTCTCTATCATTGCACGTCTCTATCATTGCACGTCTCTTTCATTGCACGTCTCTATCATTGCACGTCTCTATCATTGCACGTCTCTATCATTGCACGTCTCTATCATTGCAAGTCTCTATCATTGCACTTCTCTATCATTGCATCAACAACCAAAGACGACCAACAAAGCTTTTATATCTGCTGATATAACTCACTATAACGGAGTTATTTTTAGAGTCTATTTTAATCAATTTCCTCTACTAACTTCTTGATTTCCGTTGACATTTTTATTAAACAAATAGTACAGATTTTCTTTAAAAAAATTAAATGGAGGAGCTAATGTTTCTAGACGGCCAACATTGGAGCAACTAGTTGTACTAGGGCCAACATTGGAGCAACTAGTTGTACTAGACGGCCAACATTGAAGCAACTAGTTTTACTAGACGGCCAACATTGGAGCAACTAGTTTTACTAGACGGCCAACATTTGAGCAAACTAGTTGTACTAGACGGCCAACATTTGAGCAACTAGTTGTACTAGACGGCCAACATTTGAGCAACTAGTTGTGCTAGACGGCCAACATTGGAGCAACTAGTTGTACTAGACGGCCAACATTGGAGCAACTAGTTGTACTAGACGGCCAACATTGGAGCAACTAGTTGTACTAGACGGCCAACATTTGAGCAACTAGTTGTACTAGACGGCCAACATTTGAGCAACTAGTTGTACTAGACGGCCAACATTTGAGCAACTAGTTGTAATAGACGGCCCACCAAAAGTGATACCAAACCACGAGTTTGACGAGCCCCTTCCTCCCCGTGGTACGCCTCTGTCAATCCCACATTCACCCCTTTCCCTCATTTCAGAAACATTTTTTTTAAGAAAAGAAAAAGAAACACTGCTTATAAGAAAGCTATATCCATTTCCCGTAATAAGAGGAATATTATCTGAAAGCATTTGATCCAAAACGCGTGTTGAAGATGATGTGGTTCTGCACCACTTCAAGTTGTTCCATATGTATGGAAGCGATGACGTTATTTCTCTGTATAGAGACACATACTCTCTTCCCCGTGGATCGATCTGTTTGTGTCTGCAGCTTTGAATTTCGTTAGCGTGGGAGGTAGATCCCATTAAATGGTCGTGCCGAATTCTTATGGTTGAAGAAAATACAAAAATCGACGTAGCAATTTTATGTGTTTTTTTAAATTCCAAATCACCAATCATTTAATATGCAGACTGAAGTCAAGGCGTTTTAAATTAATGTTCTTTGTGACCTAAAAAGTAGAATATTTATACTATAATCTGTTTTCATGCTTAAAATGCCTGAGTTTCTAATATCATCCGTTCTGAATCAATGAGCAAAAAGATTAGGCTTTTTTTATAGTCACAAACAATATAGCGTCCCGATTCTTTATAAAATAGCTTGAGAGTACATTTGGAAAGTAGTCTGACTTGATAAGTAGATTATGAAAGTAGACTGACTTGATAAGTAGATTATGAAAGTAGACTGACTTGATAAGTAGATTATGAAAGTAGACTGACTTGATAAGTAGATTATGAAAGTAGACTGACTTGATAAGTAGATTTTGTAAGTAGATCGACTTGATAAGTAGATAAGGGAAGAAGACTGACTTGATAAGTAGATAAGGGAAGAAGACTGACTTGATAAGTAGAGGGCAGTTATGTAGAGGCAGAGTTGGAGCTACAATTAATATATAGTCAAATTACACCCAGGTTATAGAGTGCTATCAAATCAGGTTATATAGTGCTATCAAATCAGGTTATAGAGTGCTATCAAATCAGGTTATAGAGTGCTATCAAATCAGGTTATAGAGTGCTATCAAATCAGGTTATAGAGTGCTATCAAATCATGTTATAGAGTGCTATCAAATCAGGTTATAGAGTGCTATCAAATCAGGTTATAGAGTGCTATCAAATCAGGTTATAGAGTGCTATCAACTCAGGTTATAGAGTGCTATCAAATCAGGTTATAGAGTGCTATCAAATCATGTTATAGAGTGCTATCAACTCAGGTTATAGAGTGCTATCAACCCAGGTTATAGAGTGCTATCAACTCAGGTTATAGAGTGCTATCAAATCAGGTTATAGAGTGCTATCAAATCAGGTTATAGAGTGCTATCAAATCAGGTTATAGAGTGCTATCAAATCATGTTATAGAGTGCTATCAACTCAGGTTATAGAGTGCTATCAACTCAGGTTATAGAGTGCTATCAACTCAGGTTACAGAGTGCTATAAATGTTATCAACTCAGGTTGACAAAAATACTCTTGTTCCATGCGACAACATTTTCTCTTTGTACTTTTATTTTATTCTTTTCCAATTTTCCTTTGCATCAACAATCGTCCCTAAGTCATTTCTGCTATTAATGAACACAATCAGATATTTTAACTTTAACAAGGTATAAAAAAAATCCTTTTCTATACTTATGTGAGGAAAATATAAAAAACTAATAATTGTCAACCAATTGACTCAAGTTAAAGCCGACTACAGCAGGGGTCTCCATATGCTTTCAAAGAGGGACTAATCTTATACATCAATGTGGTAGAAACGACTAATGTAATACATGGATGTGGTAGAAACAACTAATGTAATACATCAATGTGGTAGAAACAACTAATCTAATACATCAATGTGGTAGAAACAACTAATCTAATACATCGATGTGGTAGAAACAACTAATCTAATACATCAATGTGGTAGAAACAACTAATCTAATACATCAATGTGGTAGAAACAACTAATCTAATACATAAATGTGGTAGAAACAACTAATCTAATACATCAATGTGGTAGAAACAACTAATCTAATATATAAATGTGGTAGAAACAATTAATCTTATAGTTTATTCCAACAGTCATCATTCTTTTATCTCTGCTCAACTCTCTCATCACCATTATCAGCGTTCTTGTCTTCCATTCTAAATACACTACTTTATCTTTTCTAGGGCTACATTTTTCTTTAGGCTATTTCTTTTGACATTTTTTCTAACCTCCATTCCTTCATTCTGTATAGCAATCCAATGACCTGTATTTTAAAACGTTTTTACCACGTTTTTATTAAATTGCTTTCGTTCTTGTCTGTCCGCATTGTTTTCGTTCCTGTCTGTCCGCAATTTTTCAAATTTTCCAACGTAAAATTAAACCACTTCTGACTTCTGATGGCCCTAAAGAGCTCAATATTTTACCACAGATAGATCTTGACTGACAGTGCATTGTATTAAAATTTGATATCGATCAAATTTACCGCCATTAAGTTATTGCATTTTTTTAGTTTATCTCTATATAAGCATCTATATCCGACAGCCTTTATTATATTTCCCGTGCCGAGTTCACCTCGTGACCTCATTGCCGTGGCATTAAAACGTTGGGCGGGCGCCGATGAGGTGTTTTGTAAAATAAATAGAGGTAAAAAAATATTTTAAAAAACCAGGTTGTTATAATTGGACTAAACACAATAAAATAGATAGAGGTAAAAATAAGATTTTTAAAAACCACGTTTTTATAAGTGGGCTAAAATTTAAAAAATAAAGGTAAAAAGGATTTTTAAAAACCACGTTTTTATAAGTGGACTAAAAAGAAGAAAATAATTTAAAACTTATAAATTCAAGTACTTTTATTTAATATGACTAAAAACGTGGGGTGGGCGCTTATGAGGTTTAACATATGCAGTTCACTCATACTCTCACTTATAGATCTCTCTTTTGCCTTCTAAATTATAAATCTTTAATTTTTATACCAAACACCCGCCCCACGTTTTTAGTCATATTAAATCAAAGTACTTGAATTTATAAGTTTTAAATTATTTTCTTTTTTTTTACTCTGTCTGTATATACTTACTCCTCACCTCCCTCCCCTGTCTGTATATACTTACTCCTCACCTCCCTCCCCTGTCTGTATACACTTACTCCTCACCTCCCTCCCCTGTCTGTATATACTTACTCCTCACCTCCCTCCCCTGTCTGTATATACTTACTCCTCACCTCCCTCCCCTGTCTGTATATACTTACTCCTCACCTCCCTCCCCTGTCTGTATATACTTACTCCTCACCTCCCTCCTTTGTCAGTATAGTCTTACTCCCCAACTACACCCTCTTTCTGTATTGACTAACTCCCAACATCACCCCCGTTTCTCAAGTGTTTTCCTCCCACTTTCTTTTTCTCCCCCCCCCACCCCAAATCCCAAGCAACCACAACTCGTGTCTGTCTTCTCACCTGTCGGTTTACCCCCCACCCCCACCCCCAGTCCGTCTCATCACGCATCTACAACATTCCTCACCACAAACCTTTCATTCCCTGCTATAATCTCTGCCTCCACACTTGATAACAACACGGATAAATCATATTATAAATGTAATTTGGATAACGGATATAGAGGAGGCTAGATGGAGGGCTTGGAATGAATGGTATGAGTATGAGTTCTGCAGGAAAGGGCGGTCTTAGAAAAAAAATTGAGATTAAATGAAAAAATTTACATTTTGGACAAGGTCTTTTTTATTTTGAACTTAACATGTTGCTTGGAATTAGTTTATTTTTATTGTTAATCGTCATTAAATGTAACTTTGTTTGAAATATTTGACACAAACAATGCTTTGCTTAAACATGTATTCTTTATGGCCGATCTATAACTGGGAATTAAATGTGATCTGTAACCTTCATTAAATCCTTTAAATTAACTCGTGCTGTCTGCTTGCTTGATTTCTTGTCACGAAAACTTTGTATCAATTTTAACCCACTTTCCCATATCCTATCGAGCTGACATTTTCCAGGCAGACTCTTAGCGACGATAAAAATGATGTATCAAAATTTCACATCAATCGAAAGTACTGTAGTTAAATGAATGAATTTTTTTATATTATCTTTATGTATCTGAATGTAGCAAGTAAATGTTTATGCTAGTCCGCCGCGCCGTGCGTATTATATTGAACATTATCAATACTTTCAGCTATGTCTGAAATATAAAGGATTTATAGGGAGAAAAAAAAATGTTGGTTTTTTTTCTTGTTACAGTTCCGGTGATGGACATCTTATTCGAGAATTCGATTACCAAGATAAAGCCAATAATGTAAACATCGCAGCAGGCGCAACGCAGTTCGTGTTAGGGATTTTTTTTATGTGACTTTAAAAACATTCGGTTCTTATTGAAGATGCATTGTCATGATAGTACCCTGCCCGGGTTGTTAGTGTTCGGAACTAGGGCACGCCAGGCCATTAAGAATGTAGGTCATGAGTTGAGCAGAGCTCGAGCGCTCAAACAAAGCAGGTCCGCGTAAATATTTACCTTACAAAGTCTGTTTCTGTATTCATCAAATAAATGGGTCGGTGCAGCCAGGGATGTAGCTTTAGAGCCACTAGGGGCGGATTGGACTTTTGGGCTTTTAGGAAACTTGTCAGATTGGCGATCTGGGGCTCGGTACAACCAGGGGCGGAGCACGAGTGAGGTTAACATGTAAATATGGTTTCAGAGAAACTTGTTGTATTGGCGACCCGGGGCTTAGTGCAACCAGGGGTGGAGCCCGAATAAGGATAAAATATAACTTTTTTGCTCAGAGAAATCTGACAGATAGGTGAATGGTCTCAAAGAAATCAGTGGCGAAGACCGAGTAGGGTTTACATGTAATTTTCGGTTTAGTATAAGTGGAGAAAATCCTGATATTTTCTTAAAGACATCGAGTGCGTTGTTGGTATAGACAGAAATTATTGTTGCTGTCTTTGTTGTCAGCAATGAATGATTGTTGCTGTCTTTGTTGTCAGCAATGAATGATTGTTGCTGTCTTTGCTGTCAGCAATGAATGATTGGATGCTGTCTTCGGGACATGTAGTGAGTGATTGTTTACTGTATTTGGAGCATGTAGTTAATGATTAATTGCTGTCTTCGGGGCATGTAGTGAATGATTCGTTGGTGTCTTTGGAGAATGTAGTGAATGATTCGTTACTGTCTTCTGGACCAGTGGTGAATGATTGGTAGCTGTATTTGGGGCCAGTAAATTATCTGAAACTTATGACCAAAGTACATTAAAGACGTTTCGATAGCTGCAACACAAATTACGTCATTATGTTCTATCTTAAACTCTTTCTCTCCCCTCAAATCATGTAATAAGCGAATTCTATGAGTACAGTCGATTTTTTCCCTCCAATACAGGGGTAGGTAAATCTCTGTTTAAATTTCAATCTCCGAGTTATCTCACCGTAGCAGACGACTGGTTTCAGCGTTGTTTATTTACACATTCACTAATTAATGATTCACTGCCTCGTCGGAGCGCTCTTCTCTTACATTCACTAATTAATGATTCACTGCCTCGTCTGAGCGCTCTTCTCTTACATTCACTAATTAATGATTCACTGCCTCGTCTGAGCGCTCTTCTCTTACATTCATTAATTAATGATTCACTGCCTCGTCTGAGCGCTCTTCTCTTACATTCACTAATTATTGATTCACTGCCTCGTCTGAGCGCTCTTCTCTTACATTCACTAATTAATGATTCACTGCCTCGTGTGAGCGCTCTTCTCTTACATTCACTAATTAATTATTCACTGCCTCGTCTGACCGCTCTTCTCTTACATTCATTAATTAATGATTCACTGCCTCGTCTGAGCGCTCTTCTCTTACATTCACTAATTAATGATTCACTGCCTCGTCTGAGCGCTCTTCTCTTACATTCACTAATTAATGATTCACTGCCTCGTCTGAGCGTTCTTCTCTTACATTCACTAATTAATGATTCACTGCCTCGTCTGAGCGCTCTTCTCTTAGGGGCGTGTTTAGATTGCAAGTCAGCTCCTGGTTCATGTCTTGACTCTTTCATTCAAAACTTCATACTAAAGGTTAGAGTGCATGGGAACTTTTAGCAGACGAGATAAACTTGAAGTTGGAAATAATGAGATGTGTGGACACTGTGGAGAAGAGTGTTAACTTTTTCATCAAGGTCATTTTGATATACCCCCTCCCGCGGTCATATGTCCCTTTTTCATTTATTTTACCATAAATACCATTGCTTGCCAAAGTAAACTGTTAATGTTACTTATTTCAGTCGGGGAAAAACTTACAGTGAGAACTTTTATAAGCAATAAGCGGCTTAATCCAATATACAAAGAACGTGTTTATAACATACATGAGTCAATATTTTAGTTCAGTCCTACTGGCTAAAACATAGGGGCTAAAACCTAGAGGCTAAAACCTTGGGGCTAAAACCTAGAGGCTAAAACCTAGAGGCTAAAACTGCTTGCTTTAATCTATTTAATAAAGATTTATTTGCTCGACTAGCTCAAACATTGTAGGAAGATAGTAAGGTCTACAACCTACTGGCTAAATCTACTGGCTACAACTACTGGCTGAATCTACTGGCTAAATCTACTGGCTAAATCTACTGGCTAAATCTACTGGCTAAATCTACTGGCTGAATCTACTGGCTAAGTCTACTGGCAAAATCTACTCTCTAAAGCTACTGACTAAATATACTGGCTAAATCTACTGGCTAAGTTTACTGGCTAAATCTACTGGCTGCATCAACTGGCTAAATCTACTGGCTAAGTCTATTGGCTAAATCTACTGGCTAAATCCACTGGCTAAATCTACTGACCAATTCTATTGGCTAAATCTACTTGATACGTCTACTAGCTAAAGCTACTGGCTAAATCTACTGGCTAAATCTACCGGAATGTTAAATCTTTTGTTTTAAGCCTAGAATGCACGATGCATAAACAAAGAATAATTTAAATCTTGATTGATAGAATAATACACGAATATACAAAGGTAGACGTAGTTATCGATCATGATGCACCAATAAATCTGAATGATTTAGTTCGTATGCTACAAATAGAACCAGAACCAAATGAAGATCAAGACGTTAGTGCATATAAAGAGATTGGAGATGCTTCGAGATGCTACTATCATAGTAATTAGAAGTA
Organism: Ampullaceana balthica; assembly: GCA_944989445.1. Lineage (NCBI taxonomy): Eukaryota > Metazoa > Mollusca > Gastropoda > Lymnaeidae > Ampullaceana > Ampullaceana balthica. The sequence continues at coordinate 195,980 of CALYLW010001150.1, forward strand.
TTTATCTATATGCAAAAGAATAGTTGTGTAACTATTTAAATATATAACTCTTTATGTAGGCGTTCTCACAGTACATAATCTTGTGCACAATAATCCACTGAAGAATTTGTTTATACAAAACAACTTTAATATATATATTATGTACACATAAAAATCATTTGAGGTAATACAACGTGAAAATCTTGAGGCATACACCATACATCCTTCCTTGTCGGAAGTTCACTCACAACTCCTCGCCCAACACTTTCAACCAATAGGAATGCTCCTTTCTTCCCGCGTTTCTTATAGACGTGACCTTACGTCACAAAATTATGTTAATCACATGTGACATTCACCCCCATCCTTAAAAAAAAATGTTTATGAAATACAACATTTTTGGTCTTCATAAAATCAAATTGAATTATATCTATATTCAAATATTTATCATCAATGGACATTCATTGTCTTACATACAACATCTGGACATAAAATATTAAGAAAAAAAAATCTGTAGGACTGCAACAGTCTAAACATAAAAAATAATGAGAAAAAATCTGTGGGACTGCAACAGTCTACCTGTGCTGAAAAAATGAAAATGGAATTTTAAACACATCTGTAATTTTGTGTAATTAAAATATTTAAACACTCAATATTATTAAATTAACTAATAATCCAGTGGAATTCAAACACTGTTCCTTGTCCATTGTTCAACAAATAAAAATATTAATATAACTACAGTCTCTGTTTGTATCCTTTAGGAATTCACAGACTAATGTTAATACAGTCTTTTATTTTATCATTTAGTAATTCACAGAATGTCTTTTTAATACAGTCTCTGGTTTTATCACTTAGGAATTCACGGAATGTCTTTATTTATTGTCATTCTACTTAATATGTCTGCAACTACATTGTCTTTTCCCTTCACAGGTTTAATGTCAAATTTGTAGTCGGCTAATAGCATAGCCTAGTTCAATATAGTCATTCTTCAACTGACGAGTATGAATTCAAATCGATGGGCTTTGAATGTTTCTTCAGACTATTTAAATGTTCAATAAATCACCAACCATGACTTCGATTATGTTCATTCATAATTTCAATTTCAGCATTTTTAATAAGTTGCTTAGCTTTTAAAATGTCATTTTTGTTTCCAGATAATTCAATAGAATTTGGACCAGATGAGTCACTGTCGGAAACTTTTATCTGAAAAATATTGTCTCTATCTGTAAAGTTTTTGATTTTGCTTAATACACAACAAATTGTTCTTGCTAATTCAGATGATTTCACACAAATGGTTTCAGATTCACTAGTACCATCTCTTTCTCTGCTACTATGGTCTTCATTTCTTTTATCATATACTTGATTTTTAATAGTGGCTAAAATGTCACTAGTTTCTGTCTGTGCTCGATTTAACTTTATTATTTTTTCTATCATTCATGTCTTGGTTTTCATTCTTTCTCCATGGTTGATCATAATTTCTTTTTCTGGATTCAAAATTGTATTTGCCTCTCCATGATCTTCTGCTTTGATTATAATCTCTATTTATGGAATTATGATTATATTTTTCTCTCCATGATTGTCTATCTTGATCATAATCTCTATGTCTGGAATTATGATTATATTTTTCTCTCCAGGATTGTCTATCTTGATCATAATCTCTATGTCTGGAATTATGATATTTTTCTTTCCATGCTTGGCTACCTTTGTTTTCAAAGTGATCTTGTCTTGATTTTCATTCTGTTTTCTTTCTTATAGGGCTGCCATTAGGTGACACCCTATTTGTTGTCCTTTATTGTGGTAACACTCCTTCGCCATATGCCCTGGCTTGTTACAGTACCAGCAAATAGTTTGTCTGTTGCCTTGGCTTGGCAGACTCTGGTTTCTCATACTTTGCCTTTTTTCTTGACTTTTAATTTGTATGGCTGCAAATATGTCTTGTCTCTTATCCATTTCCACATTCGGATGAGAGTCTTTGAATGTTCGTAATGCATTTGTTAGCTCTGCTTGAGTAAGAACTTTCTTGTCAGTTAAATATGTGAATAGACTTGGTGTTGCATTTTCTAAAAACTTGTCAATTAACACCATGTCTAATATGGCCTTTGGATTGCTCGTATCTATTGCTGTCAGTTCAAGCCATTTTGTTAGTTTGACTTGTGCTTCATGTACTATGATCTGTGGATCTTTGTCCATCTTGATTCTCATTTCATGAAATTATCTTCTATAATCATTTTCTGACTTTCGAAAATGACATAGAAGTGCCTTTTTGACATTCTTATATATGCTTTTGTCTTCTTTGGCTATACTGTTATAAGCTTCAAATGCTTCTCCAGTTAATTGAGTCATCAGTTGTGCTGGCCAATCTTCTTCATTATAGCCTTTCATAGCCATTATGGATTCGAAATAATCCAGATAAACATCTATTTTTTCTTTTTGGCTATCATATTTTCTTACTTTGATAGTATTCCTTGGTGCTGACCTTCTATTTGTTTCATAACCAGGATTTTGGCCACTACTCTCTAGCTCAATTTGTAATTTTAAGGTGTCCTTTTTAATTTGTGCAAGTTCTCTTTCAATTATGAGTTTTTGCCTCTCTTTTTCTTCAGCCTCTTTTTGATTTTCTTTTTCTTCAGCTTTTCTTAGCTGCTCTTTTTCTTCAGCTATTCTTTGATTTTCTTTTTCTTCAGCTTTTCTTAGCTGTTCTTTTTCTTCAGCTATTCTTTGATTTTCTTTTTCTTCAGCTTTTCTTAGCTGTTCTTTTTCTTTAGCTATTCTTTGATTTTCTTTTTCTTCAGCTTTTTTAGCTGTTCTTTTTCTTCAGCAATTCTTGCTTTTTCTTCAGCAATGCTTACTTTTTCTTCAATAAAATATCTCATTTCTTTTCCCTTTAGTCCGATCTCCTTAGCTATGGCAGTGAATTCCTTGTAGTAATCCATGTTTTGTTTGATTGAATAATATGAGTTAAGCAATTTGGTAAGGAATTTAGGTATATGTTGATAAAGTTATAAATCTTCCAAATGAAAAATCTTGAATTCAAAATGTTAAGTTCAAATAAGTGACACGTCTAAACCATGAGATCTAGTATTGACAAGATGAGACAACAAAAGAATCATCACTCTGGATCTTTAGTATACTTTATATATACGCTCCCTCAGATTGACAAAACATATTAAATGGTCCAATCGTTTTGAATAAAAGTCACTTGGTTAAAATTTCAATTTTCGAGTAGTGTTTTAAACAATTTGGTTCACTCCATTAATCCAAAATTGCAATTATTAAACTCTTCACATAATGAATGGATAAAAATTCCGCTACTTTATTTATAATTCACACTTCATAATTAATAGTCCATAGCCTTCCAAGTTCCAGGTTATGTTTACAAATATTTCCTGGAATCAACCAGCATTGAGCTTGTTGACGTCACGACCTATATATGTTCACCGTGTGTCACCATTCAGTAAGCCTACATGACGCAGATTCCAGCACTGTGTAGTATGCTTGTACTGTCGTCGACTGTGACGTAGAACAAACTAGGCGACCTAGTTGTATACACCGCACTTCGTGACCATGTGCTTGTATGCCGCCATCTTGAAATATTCTTGTATTTTCATTGAACCGCAAAAGTTTATTCACAGCTTCTTACGAACTTGAATATTCAAAAAATACGATAGCTGCTAATATTTCTTCTTTTAATGAATACTTTCCTTTTTTGAAATATCCAATACTTATTTCCACGAAACCTCTTTTCTAAAATCTCTTGAACTGTGTTGACTTAGAACTTATGCCTAATGGCAATCACTTTTACTTCTGCACCAATGTAGCTATTTAAATATATAACTCTTAATGTAGGCGTTCTCACAGTACATAATCTTGTGCACAATAATCCACTGAAGAATTTGTTTATACAAAACAACTTTAATATATATATTATGTACACATAAAAATCATTTGAGGTAATACAACGTGGAAATCTTGAGGCATACACCATACATCCTTCCTTGTCGGAAGTTCACTCACAACTCCTCGCCCAACACTTTCAACTAATAGGAATGCTCCTTTCTTCCCGCGTTTCTTATACACGTGACCTTACGTCACAAAATTATGTTAATCACATGTGACAAGTTGCAAAGAGAAATGAGTTGTGATGGGCACTCATTACAGCTCACTGTCATGTACAAGGCTGCGAAATATAAATACAAATTTGTATGAATATTAATAAACATTAATTAAAAGTTTCACAACTTTTAACATATACATGCTACTATCATATTAATTAGAAATATTCATCAATATGCAGAGAAATAGTTGCAAAGAAAAATGAGTTGTGATGGGCGCCCCACGCTTTTATGTGCAGTTAATAGGTTCACGGATTTCACCTGTAATCATACAAAAATTGTATTTGCTAATAGTTAGTGCACTTTCTATATGTAAATAAAAGCATATCCTTTTTTTAAAGTTTTTTTAAAGTATTTTATTACATTTTTATTTAAATAAATATTTCCCTTTTATCCTCCATAACAAAAAAAAATTGAATAATTGATTATATTTAAATATATTTCATTTAAACCATTACAACTTTTGTATTATGTTTCTGGCCTTTACGGGGCTTCTTATCATACAAATGTCCATATAATGTTATTAGCAACACGCCAATTCGCCAGCTAACGGAAGCGCCGAACTGCAGGTATATTTTTTAATCTGATAAAATGTGTGAGTCAGTTTGATGTTGGTTGTAAAAATTCCCTTGAATCACATGTTAAAAATCCCACCAGCTATTTGTAGCCAACAATACAGAATGAATTTATTAATTTGTTATCAGCGAAAGTACAAAGTGAAATAATAAAAGAAATTCAAGAAGCTAAATATTAAACAATATAATTTGCAATTGTCACGCAAGTAGTGTCTGTCAGTCAGTCCTGACGCTACTAATTTTAGAAAGCAGAGAAAACCAAATTACTGCACCAAAGCATCCAAAGGTGTGCAAATTAAATATGTGCTGTAAACAAATTATATGATGTCATTGTTTTCACTCATATTTTAATTTTGGAAAAGTGAACATTGTAAAAAGAGAATTAGATGATGGTTATTTATAAAATTAAAAAATAAAGGGGGCGCCGTATATAAAATATTTTGTGTACATTTCAGAAAGTTTAATATTTCGTATTTATCAAACAAAGACAAGTTAGTTGGGCTTTTTAAAAAGGTTGGTGCCGTAGGCGCCTTAAAAAAGTGCATTTTTTATCAAATAAATAGAGTTCAGCTGAAAACTTCCGTCATTTTTGACGGGTGTACGCTAGTTACAGTATAATATTTGATAGCACTCCGGATGTATCTCACATACACCAATTAACTGAAATTCTTAGGTATGTGAAATTGTCAGATAAAGAATGTACCAAATAAGAGAGGTCAGTTGGTTTCTTAAACACAACAGAAAAAACAGGAGAATGAATTGCCTTGGAAATTAAATTATCATAATTCAAAATAGTTTATCACTTGAAGATTTATTTTTTCCTGACAATTGAAAAAGTAGTAAAGCTGAAACTTGTCAATTTATCGAGGGCGCCAAAAATAAATTAGCCAATGTCGTCAAAAACCCAGTTACGCCCCTGTTCATCAGTATACATACATGAACACATGTATCAAAATTAAATTTACAACTTATTTCATCTGTTACAGGCGCTCGTTCTAAGCAGAGATTATTAACTCCTACGCTTATCCATGGTTTATGTTTAGACTTGCATTCTAAATAGAGTTTTAAATGTTGATAAAATATTGGTTTTCCTGGTTTGCACAGGCAACCCATCCCACATCCGAATTCCAGACAGAAAGAAAAAGAATTTGTATTTCTTTGTTCTTGCATACGGAATAAGAAAAGTGTTTTTATCCATATGTTTATCTGAGGGTTGTATTAAGTTATCTTTGTGTTACATTAAGAGGCGGCGTTAGGCACGAGCGAGGCCTGTTGCAACAATGACCCCGCAACCCCCCCCCCTAGATTAGATCAATTCTTGCGCAAACTCAGTAGTGCTAAATCTGCCGGCTCTTTTGTTACTAAAATATAGTCTCAAGTCTGAAACGCGTGCCCCCTAAGCGGGGCCCCCTCCTAATCGCGCGTCCTGGGGCGATTGCCCCAGCTGCCACCCCAAAGCCCGCTCCTGGTTACATTTTAAAATTAGAATTAATTCCCTAAAGTATTACGTGATAGCAGGGGACATGAACTTTCATTTTGATCAACCTCAGAATTTCTCGACTGCAAAAATGTTGGAACTTTTGGATGTATTCAAAATTCATCAACAAATTGATAAACCCACACACAATCGATGACACATTATTGATTGGGTATTGCACAGACCTGACGATTGCCTTGTCAAATTCGCAACGGTAACAGAAGATCTGTCCTCGGACTATTTTTGTGTTATATGTGAGCTTAGGGTGATTGCCCCCCCTCCTTCCACAAAATTACGAGAGCTTCGCAATCTATGGAGAATGAACCGCGACGCCTTACGGCAAGATCTAAGTGTTGCGGTGTCCCCTGATCTCTGCCCCACTTTGGATATGCTGAATAGTACACTACGCACTGTGCTGGACAGACACGCCCCTGCCACCCGCCAAAATGTCAAATCAACACGGACAGCTCCATGGTACTCATCAATAAAGAATGAACTTCGACGCGCCAAGAAAGATCGGCGTACAGCAGAAAAGACGTCATTGAAATCAAGACTCATCGTTAACAAGCAAATTTATTCCACTGCCAAGCGACGTGTGACTAACATCGTACATCAAGCAAAAACTTGTACTATAGTAATAAAATACTCACAAGTAGAACTAGTAGGCAACTTTTTAATGTATGCAATAACCTCAGAGGAGGTGGTAACGCTTTGGTCCTTCCCTCTGAATATCCGTTGTATCAGCAACCAGATATATTTTGTAATTGTTTTACAAACAAAATTGCCGAAATTAGGGCTGAGCTTGACAGAACGATGTTACCGCCACATAATGTATCTCCCTCTTTTGCTGTAAGGTCAAGCTTTTCCATGTTCCATCCTGTTACGGAAAATGAGGTCAAAGTTGTTATTCTTAAATCTAAACCAACGTCCTCCTCTCTTGATCCCATCCCCACTCCACTATTGGTTTAGTCATCAGATCACTTACTCCCAAAAATACTACTACTACTACTATGTCAGCCGTCCATCCTCATGGGATGATGGCGTTTCCTCCTGCTCCTCTTCCCCCCTTCCCTTTTCTCCTGGCCCTTTTCTCCTCGCTCCTGGCTGTGAGGGAAGCTTCCGCAACTTGAATGCACTCGCGCACTTTTGACCGCCAGGAGGTGCGCTCCTCAGCAATGGTCTCCCACGTTTTATGGTCAATCTGCGCCAGAGTCATGTCTTTCTTGCAGACATCCTTGAGGCGCAAGCAGGGGTGTCCTGTTTTCGGCATACCAGTTGCCAGCTCGACGTAAAGCAAGGCTCTTGGAATGCGCTCCGAGCTCATCCTGCGGACATGACCCAACCACCGCAGGCGCCTCTCACTCAGGATTGAGTGCATGCTCAGCATATGACTCCTTCTGAGTACCTCGACATTCGTGATCTTGTCCTGCCACTTGATGTGCAGAATCCTACGCAATCATCGTAAGTGGAAGCTGTTGAGTTGCTTTGTTTGCTTGGCGTAGGTCATCCAGCACTCGCTGCCATAGAGGAGTGTGCTGAGCATGCAGGCCTGGTACACAGTGATTTTCGTCCTATCAGTGAGCTGTGCATTGTTCCACACTCTTTGATTCAGCCTAGCCATTAATGATGCAGCCTTGCCGATTATGGTTTCAATTTTCTTTTCCAGGGAGAGTGTGCTTGTGATGTTACTGCCAAGGTAGGTAAAATCCTCGACGACTTCCAAGGTGTTTCGCTCAATTGAGATTGTTGGGAAGCAGTCTGTTCCTTGTCTCATAATGTTGGTCTTTTTTTGGCTTATCGTTAGACCAAAATCCTTGCATGCCTCTGAGAACTTATTGACCAAACGTTGGAGACCTATCTCTGAATGTGAGGTAAGGGCTGCGTCATCCGCGAAGAGCAACTCTCTAATTAAAACAGTTTCCACTTTTCTCTTCGCACGGAGCCGGCTGATGTTGTATAGATTTCCATCTGTCCTGGTATGGATGTTTACACTCTCGAAGCAGTCCTCGAAAGCATGACGCAGTAGCATTGAGAAGAAGATACCGAAGAGTGTTGGAGCCAGTACACAGCCCTGTTTGACTCCGCTACAAACTGGGAAGGGTTCTGAGTGGCACCATCGAAGAGCACTGTGCTGTGCATATTGGTGTGGAAGGACTCGATGATGGAGAGAAGCCGCGGTGGACATCCTATTTTTTCCAATATACGTAGCAGACCCTTGCGGCTGACCAGGTCAAATGCCTTTGTTAGATTTATGAAGGCAACAAAGAGGGCTTTTTGTTGCTTCCGACATTTCTCTTGTAGCTGACGGAGGGAGAAGATCATGTCCATTGTTGACCGGCCAGCCCGACAACCGCATTGTGATTTTGGGTAGACATTATGTGCCAGAATTTGCAGGCGTGCAGGGATCACTCTGGCAATAGCCTTTCCCACAATACTCAGTAAGGAGATTCCACGATAGCTATTGCAATCGCTGCGATCACCTTTGTTTTTGTAAAACGTGACTATTTGGCGTCTCGCATGTCCTGTGGGATGTGACCGCGTTCCCAGCAATCGCATATGAGTTCGTGCAGAGGCTTTAGTAGTGCTGGCTGGCCGTGCTTAAGGACTTCTGCAGGAATGCCATCGTTACCTGGGGCCTTCCCATTGCTCAGATGATCGATAGCCCTACTAAGCTCCTCTAGTGACGGTATAGCATCAAGCTGATCTAGACCTGCTAGATCTGGGATTCTTTCTATGGGAGAGTCAGTTACTACATTCTGTGTCGCATAGAGTTCTAGATAGTGCTCAGTCCAGCGCCGCATCTGCTTGTCTCGTTCTGTGATCATCTCACCTGATTTTGTCTTGATTGAAGCTGACTTTGATGTTGTGGGCCCAGTGGTCTATTTTATGCCACTCGTACATTTTTAAAATATCTCCCTGATCAGCAGCAGATTGAATGCTTTTGCATAGTTTCACCCAATAAGTGTTAGCGCAAAAACGTGCATTCTTCCGGGTTGTGTTTCTGGCATTTCTGAGACATTGAAGGGTGTCAGGTCCTGGGGAAGCTTTGTAGGCCAATAGAGCTTTTCTTTTTGTCTCCGTCACGGGATTCATTGTAACCCAGTGGGCCTCTAACCAATCTGCCTTTTTTCTTTCCATTCTCCCGAGGACGGCAAGAGAGGTGTTGTAAATAGTGTCTCGAAGATGGAGCCAATTCGCATCGATTTGTTCTGTCCCTATAGCATCATGAGGATTGGGGATTGCTAGGTGTTGGCTTTAAGAGCTAGCTCAAGCTTGGTGTTAAGCTGATCACTTATCTCAGGGCAGTTGATATTCTGCGTGTTGATGCGAGTTTTACCCTTGCTCTTAGAGTGACACAATTTCTTTGGTATTAATTTGATTCTACTTGCGACCAAAGAGTGGTCTGTGGTCCCAACAATAATACATATAGTAGGGCTGATATCGATTAATTTAAATTTCATCGTTAACTTTTGAAAAATTATCGATTAATTAATCGATAATTTCGATTAAAACCAAAAATAGAAATTTATGACGTCATTAAACTGAACATTTCTCACGGACATTGAAAATTAGGAATATTTTGAACTAATTTTCATGACAATGTGTTGACACTTGATTTGTGCTGAAAGTGGTACGTCAGCAATGTATTTTATCCTTTAAAAGAGAATTGTTTATGGCAGTGAACACAGTAAACGTTTTCAACATCTTCGACGTTGCCATCCGCAGTTAGCTTAAAAACAACATATTTGCACAACTTTCTAGTTATATGTTTAAATTTAACTGCGCTGATGCTGTCAGCAGGGCCGTCTTAACGCATAGACCCGTTGGGCATTTGCCCGGGGGCCCACGAGCACATGGGCCCCATGGTAATATGTTTATTTATATATATTGTGTATATTCATTTTTTATTCCTGCGGGGGAAGGGCCCAACACTATTTTTCTGCCCGGGGGTCCAAAATGGTGTAAAGACGGCTCTGGCTGTCAGCCATTTTATAGTTGACGTCTGCCGGTCAACATAAATTAATAAAATAAATTTTAGTATCACGCGGGAGATGTTTGTACGTAAAAAATATATATAAATTATTATTAATTATTAATAATTTATTATTTATTACTAAAAAAAATTTAAAAATATTATAAATAGGGGTCTATTTTCTTAAATTTTAATCGAATTTTTATCGATTAAAATTATTTTAATTGATATTTATTCGATAAAATTTTTAACGATTAATCGAGAAATTAATCGATAATTTCCGCAGCCCTAACATATAGTAAATGAGAGTCTAACATCAGGTACTTTCCAACCTTATGTAAATCTGCTGTAATAAAACCATTGCTGAAAAAACAAGGGTTGGATCAAAACAATTTAAACAACTATCGACCTGTGTCCAATATTTCATTTGTATCTAAGGTCATTGAAAAACTTGTCTTAAAACAACTTTTTTCTTATCTTAATGACAACTCTCTTCTAAGTCCCAATCAGTCGGCCTACAAACCTTCTCACAGCACAGAGACCACCCTGTTAAAGGTAACACATGACCTCCTACTCGCACTAGACAGTGGGAAAATCTCTATATTGGTCCTCTTAGATCTTAGTGCTGATTTGACACCGTTGACCATCAAACATTGCTAAAAACCCTGCTAAATTATTTTGGAATTTCAGGCTCAGTTCTGGCTTGGTTTCAATCATACTTATCTAACAGATCACAGGTGGTATCAGTAAATGGCTGTATCTCTCACAGAGCTGACTTTGTTTATGGTGTGCCTCTAGACTCCGTTTTGGGTCCGGTACTTTTCGTACTGTATACAAGGCCACTACTTCTACTGCTCGAAAATCATTCAGTTAAAAGCCAATCATTTGCAGATGATACTCAGCTTTACATTCACACTGATCCCTCTGATATTGACTTCACTGTCACATTGATGCAAGGGTGCATTGGTGAGGTTAAGTCTTGGATGACTTTCAGCAAGATCAAACTGAATGATGACAAGACAGAAGCACTCTTATTCTGCAACAATAAATCACGCAGTACTTGGTCTCTTCCGAATTCTATTCAGGTGGATAGTTCTGATATACTGTTCAAAACATCGACTAGGAATCTTGGCTACATTATTTCTGACAATATGTCTACCAACAGCTTCATCAATCACATCTGTCGCTCTGCCTACATTGCCATTCGTCAGATCAGCTCAATCCGTCATTACTTAACAGTTAGTGCCACAAAAACTCTAGTCTGTGCTCTTGTACTAGCTCGTATGGATTACTGCAATTCTCTTCTGTCAGGTGCGCCAAAACAATGCATTGAAAAACTACAGAAAGTTCAAAATTCAGCTGCCAGATTAGTTCTAAAGGCAAAAAAACATGACCATGTTACTCCACTACTTTACTCACTTCATTAGTTACCTATACAAGCCCGAATCGATTACAAACTGGCCTTCTGGGTCACAACTTCTTTTTTAACTCATGTCCATCCTATCTTACTGAGCTTCTTTCGGTCTACTCACCAAGTCGTCAGCTACGCTCTTCTGAAGACACGCGCATTCTCTGTGCTCCTAAGACACGAACTAAAACATTTGGCGAAAGGTCATTCTCTTTTTGTGCAGCCAAACAATGGAATTCTCTACCATTGCACATCCGGAGTATTTCATCTACCAAGTCCTTAAAGACTGCACTTAAGACGCATCTTTTCAAAATTTATTTTCAAAATTGAAGAAACACCATTTCTTTTTAATGATTAACGTTGCTTATGTGTATTGTACTGTTATTTATGTGGTTATTATTATGAATAGAATGTAAATTTAAATTATTATATGTATGTTATTATCTCCATGTATTGTAAAGCGCTGTGAGCCCGGCTCTTCGCCGGGAAACGGCGGTATAAAAATTACCAATTTATTATTATTATTATTATTACTAAAAGTACTTAGCTCTTTTTTCCCTAGTGTTTCTAGATTTAATGATTAACTAATGATGTCACTACCCATATTTCTTGGTAGATCTATATAATTAGCATGGTTGTTTACATCTCATATCGCTAGTTTACAAACGCATCAATTTTGCTTAAATTCTCAAGCTATAGCATTATATGCTCGTGCTCCAAATGTTATCAATGGCGTCATCAATTCTTTTTATTGCGAACATATTAAAATGTCTTCGATGTTCAAGAGGTTACTTCCGCTTTAGTTTCATTGCAGATGGAGACTGCCACCCACGTACACCGTATATTTTATTTGTCATGAATCCTGGTCCTAAGAAAGGGTGAAGTAACTTTTATCATTTAAACATACATTTTATTGTCTCAGTTTCTAAATATCATATTGTAATTTTTTAATAGATATGTTTTTAAGAATTGGACTATAGATCGATTGAGGAGGGGGGAGAGGGGTGAGAGAGAAAGGGGGAGAGGAGGTGTGTGAGAGAGATTCATCTTCCTGTAAAATTAAATTATACAAGATTTATTTTATAGTAAAGATATATGAATGGGATTTTTTGTTTTAGAATTTCAAATATATTTTCAAAATATATCATATTATGGTGAGGGACAGGGTGATACATTTTAGTACATTTCATCGTAAGACAATTTAAATGATCAGCAAAATTATTCTGAAGACAGTTCGGATCTTTTGGTAGACCGATCTTTGAACACTCAGTCTACTAATGATATCAAAAACCTCCACTTTACCTATATAACCGTAATAACGCGTAATTCTATTGACCTTTTCCTTTGCAAGTGGTCGACCAGAGAGATCACCCATCTCAGGGAGGGTTGTATGACTAGGAGTTAGGTGGTCAGTCACAGTGAGAATACAGTGGTCAGTCACAGTGAGAATACAGTGGTCAGTCCCAGTGAGAATTTAGTGTTCAGTCACAGTGAGAATACAGTGGTCAGTCGCAGTGAGAATACAGTGGTCAGTCACAGTGAGAATACAGTGGTCAGTCCCAGTGAGAATTTAGTGTTCAGTCACAGTGAGAATACAGTGGTCAGTCGCAGTGAGAATACAGTGGTCAGTCACAGTGAGAATACAGTGTTCAGTCACAGTGAGAATATAGTGGTCAGTCAAAGTGGGAATACAGTGGTCAGTCACACTCGTAAGCTGCATTTCAGTAAGTGACCATAACAATTTGCTAGTCAGATGCACTTGCTCATGTGCAGCAAGCCAATTTGGTCAGGATATGGCAAGTGCAATCGACAGTAACAAGCTATAAAAGGGTAAGTCATGACAAAATGGTAATCCATACTAATGTATAAGTCCTACTAATACGAATGTTGGATTCTTCTGTACTAATGTATAAGTCCTACTAATACGAATGTTGGATTCTTCCATACTAATGTATAAGTCCTACTAATACGAATGTTGGATTCTTCCATACTAATGTATAAGTCCTACTAATACGAATGTTGGATTCTTCCATACTAATGTATAAGTCCTACTAATACGAATGTTGGATTCTTGCCATCATACAATGTGACCTCCAAGGTTCGTTTTTGAGTGTGTACATTTTTTTAAATAACGAAACAATTCGTGTACCTATTCCCCCCCCCCGCGCAAAATTTGTAATTACAATACAATAATCATTTTAGGATTGTGTAATTTATGTGAAAAAAGACATTTTTATCAACTTAAACTGAGGAAGTGTACTTAGTAAACAATAATTGGAAATAGTCATTTCTAAAAATCATCGATGGCGATAAACATTTTACAGACATCCTGAAAATAATCTGATATTCATAACTCTATAAGAGAAGATCTAAATGTACCTCATCTAGTCGAATGTTTAGACGTCACCTTTTGGTCGAACATCTTTTCGCAGCTTTGCGTGTACGCTCAACTTTTGCTTCACTGATACTCTGATATATCGAGGCTCTACTCTTGTGTTATTGTGTAGAAATGTAGCAAAGTTCAATCATTAGGGGAAGAATCCTTAACAACAGAATAAGAAAACTCAAATGCATATTTGTCTGTATCAGGTATCGCAACATATTTTGTTGTGTAAACCTTGAATATCAGGCATAGATCCGTTAATATTGATGGCACAGAAGATGTTGTCAATCAACATTATTTTCTGTTCATCTGTAGCACTTTCATGTTGTGCTGCTTCTTGTCTCATCTTTGGATCAGCGCCACAATCTGAAGACTTTCACAGTTGATTTCCTCATAGCTGTATGAATCAAATAAACAAACGTTTAGACTCCATTCTTTGAAACATTCTGTAATAGAACGTATGGCTGGTCAAGTGACAAGACTTTAACATACTGTGGTCTGGTTAACAACTGTCTTTAATAACTATATACAATTCACTGTGATCAACTGTACAATCAACTACCTAAGCAGCTCGTGTGCAATCAACTGCAATCAACCCCGGTTGCGTCTTGAACCGTACATTTATAGCCAGCTATTCTCTCAGTCCTTGACCAGCACGCTTACAGTTCACCTCTCAGACCACATGTTTCATACTAGGTCAAGTCATTTGCATTCTCATACAATGTAAACACAACAACACGTCACTCACATCTCCCTTCTAACAAAACAAATGAATGACCCAGATTATCATTAAGAGAATACCACAATTAAAAACATCGAACAATTCAGTACATGAACTCTAACACTGTATCTCCAAATGTCTTTCAAAGCACAGCACACCTTTATGTCTCTTTGTCTAGGTATCTCTTTGGTGGCTTCACCTGTCTCCCGTATCTTGTTGTTGTTGCTGCTAACTTCGCCAGCTGAGTAGCGACCGTTGCTGATGACCCATTTCTTTCAACGATGGGAGCGTGTTCTTCATGCTCTAATTCTGGTGTGTCATACTCAAAAATATCTGTCACACCTCTCCTTCCACGAAATGTCTGTCTCAGCATGTTGTTGTTTCGTGAGTGTGTCACACCATCGCAAGTCTTAACGATGCATGACCTTGGCGTCGTTGCTGCCCACACGACGACCGCTTTCTGCCACGAGCCTTTATGTTCTTTCTGGATTGTTGCGTTGCTTATACGCTGAGAGTGCGTACTTGATCTCTCATGAGCCTTTGAGTTCACAGCTTGAACATTATTTTCTTCATTTAAAGCTTTGAGTTGCCATTCCGATGTTTCCGCCACTTTGCATATAATTTCAGCCTTGTTCAAATTCAGGTCTAATTCTCTCAGTAGTCTAGCCCTGAGATTTTCATTATTTATTCCAGCCACAATTCTGTCCTTTATTAACGACTCTGTTAAATTTTCAAATTCACAAGACTTTGCTTTAAGTTTAAGGTCTGTGATAAAATTATCGAAACTTTCTCCCTCACCTTGCTTTCTGGACAAAAAACACGTGTCTCTCGACTGTCACATTCTTTCTTGACAAACAATAATTCTCGAATTTTCATAATACGCACTTCACTGAATGAAAATATGTGTCACAATCGTCACATTCCTGTTCAGTCCATTGGAATGTATTGTACACTTCTACCGCTTCCTGGCCTATAACATGCAGCAGTGTCATGCTCTGCACTTCTTTGCTTTTTGTGTCGAGTCCACTGGCTATCTTGTATATCTGGAAAGACTGCTTAAATCTCTTCCAGTTGGCAGCAATGTTTCCAATTAGCTCCAGTGGTTGTGGCGGGTGGAGTCAGTCCATCTGACACCATGTAATAGATATGGCGTCAGTACTTCAAATAGTCTTGAGGTCCTTTACTTCTGACACCATGCAATACAACTTATGGCTAGTCAAGTGACAAGTCTTTAACACACTGTGGTCTGGTTAACAACTGTCTTTAATCACTATATACAATTCACTGTGATCAACTGTATAATCAACTACCTAAACAGCTCGTATGCAATCAACTGCAATCAACCTCGGTTGCCCCTTGAACCGTACATTTATAGCCAGCTATTCTCTCAGTCCTTGACCAGCACGCTTACAGTTCACCTCTCAGACCACGTGTTTCATACTAGGTCAAGTCATTGCATTCTCATACAATGTAAACACAACAACAGGTCTCTCACACATTGGAAACGGAATATGCACTCTATAACTCGTCCTGTCTTCGAAAGTAGAGTGGGGTTCAAAGAAATATTTGGGTATGTAAGCGTAAGAGTTTAAATCGTATAAAAACAACCCCGTAATAAAACAAACCCGTAAAAACAAAAGTTTTTGACTATAAATCCCTTATATATGAGACATAACTAACAGTATTGATTATTTTCAAACATTTACAGACTGAAATCTGTCTTAACTCAAATTTGCTTCATAACCCTAAGGGGGGAGGGGTGGGTGGGAGGGGGAGAGGGGAAAAGTCTGGTCACCGATTCGCTTGACCGAGCTTAGAGTGACACGTAAAATGTAAACAAAAGCGCCCCGTCGCTTCGTTGGGTCGCCTCAATGCGTCAGCTCAAAATTTCACGTGGGAAAAAAACAATAACAAACCGTGAATTTGAATTACATACCTCATATAAGGATAAACTAAAAATGCATTAATTTAATTACGGTACGTTCGATCGATCTGAAATTTTGATACGATGCATTGTTAGGTCAGACGGGTCAGTGTGCCAAATTTCAGCTTGATCGGATCACGGGAAAGTGGGTCATTTTCGACTTTTGTTTTTCCGCCCGCCCATGAGATGATGAGATGATGAGAGCGATGATGAGACGGCCGCGAAGTTAATATAAGGGATTTTAAAACAAAGTTTTTGACTATAAATCCCTTATATATGACACATAACTAAAAGTATTGATTATGTTCAAAAGTGACAAACAAGTATTGATTATGTTCAAAAGTGACAAACATTTACAGACTGAAACCGAAATTATCTCCCTTGGCTTTAAAACTAGGTCAACTCTAGCAGACGACGACTAAACATTCTAAATTGTGATTTATATAGATAAACTAAAAATGCATTAATTTACTTACGGTACGTTCGATCGATCTGAAATTTTGATACGATGCATTGTTAGGTGAGACGGGTCCGTGTGCCAAATTTCAGCTCGATGACTTCACTGAAAGAGGGTCATTTTCGACTTTTGTTTTTCTGCGGGTGGACGGGCGAGGGACGAACGACGATTGAGACGGCCGCGACGTTAATATAAGGGATTTAAACAACAACAGTCACTTTTCATCAGATGTTTATATATCGTTACCTATATAGCATTCGGTGGTCGGAGAAGGAATAGTTCACATTTGAAAATGTCATAAAGTGCATTGGTTTAACTACAGCCTTCATGCAGGTTTAACTACAGCCTTCATGCAGGTTTAACTACAGCCTTCATGCAGGTTTAACTACAGCCTTCATACAGGTTTAACTAAAGCCTTCATGCAGGTTTAACTACAGCCTTCATGCAGATTTAAATACAGCCTTCATGCAGGTTTAACTACAGCCTGCATACAGGTTTAACTAAAGCCTTCATGCAGGTTTAACTACAGCCTTCATGCAGATTTAACTACAACCTTCATGCAGGTTTAACTACAGCCTTCATGCAGGTTTAACTACAGCCTTCATGCAGGTTTAACTACAGCCTTCATGCAGGTTTAACTACAGCCTTCGTGCAGGTTTAACTTCAGCCTTCATACAGGTTTAACTTCAGCCTTCATGCAGGTTTAACTACAGCCTTCATGCAGGTTTAACTACAGCCTTCATGCAGATTTAACTACAGCCTTCATGCAGGTTTAACTACAGCCTTCATGCAGGTTTAACTACAGCCTTCATGCAGGTTTAACTACAGCCTTCGTGCAGGTTTAACTACAGCCTTCATGCAGGTTTAACTACAGCCTTCATGCAGGTTTAACTACAGCCTTCATGCAGGTTTAACTACAGCCTTCATGCAGGTTTAACTACAGCCTTCATACAGGTTTAACTAAAGCCTTCATGCAGGTTTAACTACAGCCTTCATGCAGGTTTAACTACAGCCTTCATGCAGGTTTAACTACAGCCTTCATGCAGGTTTAACTACAGCCTGCATGCAGGTTTAACTACAGCCTTAATGCAGGTTTAACTACAGCCTTCATGCAGGTTTAACTACAGCCTTCATGCAGGTTTAACTACAGCCTTGGTTCAGGTTTAACTACAGCCTTCATGCAGGTTTAACTACAGCCTTCATGCAGGCTTAACTACAGCCTTCATGCAGATTAACTACAGCCTTCATGCAGGTTTAACTACAGCCTTCATGCAGGCTTAACTACAGCCTTCATGCAGATTAACTACAGCCTTCATGCGGGTTTAACTACAGCCTTCATGCAGGTTTAACTACAGTCTTATGCAGGTTTAACTACAGCCTTCATGGAGGTTTAACTACAGCCTTCATGCAGGTTTAACTACAGCCTTCATGCAGGTTTAACTACAGCCTTCATGCAGGTTTAACTACAGCCTTCATGCAGGTTTAACTACAGCCTTCGTTCAGGTTTAACTACAGCCTTCATGCAGGTTTAACTACAGCCTTCATGCAGGCTTAACTACAGCCTTCATGCAGATTAACTACAGCCTTCATGCAGGTTTAACTACAGCCTTCATGCAGGTTTAACTACAGTCTTATGCAGCTTTAACTACAGCCTTCATGGAGGTTTAACTACAGCCTTCATGCAGGTTTAACTACAGCCTTCATGCACGTGTTAATACTGACACTTGTCCATTGGTTATCTCGATGATTTTTGGACCCCCCCCCCTTTTTCCCGGTTATAGGTCCGCGTTCTACTGTATTCTAAAAAAGAAACTGGCACAAACTCACATAATTAATCTGTGTTATGTCCCTTGGGGGTAACCCTAGTTCCTGGTTGTTACCAGGCCTGTAAACAAGAAATTCAGTTACAATTAGAGTCTAATATCACGTGACTTAATTACTTTACCCACGCATTGCACTTTATCAGAATTCTTAAATATCCAGTTTATTAATAAAAGTCCTTATGTCACGAAAACAAAGTCAATTACAGAAGTTCATATTTTATTTTTTTTAAAAAGAATTCCTACGTTGAGCTTTGTTATCGTAACAGTGTCACATTATTACTTCAGGGGTGTCTAAAGTCCAACCCGAGGGCCAAATGCAGCCTCCGTAAAAAAAAATTAATAGCCCACGTCCTAATCTTAAACAATCAAAGTGTTTCACGAATTTTCTTCTTTAAAGACGACATTGAATTTATAAGAAAAGCCAAAGATTTTGCGCTTTTTAAAAGTATAAAATATGAAGATATCAACTTATTGCAAATATTAAAGACATTTGATTATTTACCAACCTTGATATTGATTTTATAAATCCAATAAAGTTAAGTAATGTTATATGTAGGAAATTCGATTGGGTCCGATGTAAAAATCGCTGACGTGATAGTTATTTTTTTTTATTATTTTTTTAAATATTTTTTTTTGCGTTCACGGTGAACTTAAAATGTGTGAACAATTTGTTCATCAAAATCTTTTACACAAAAAGGATAACAGAGAGTTCAATGACGACCGAATGTAAGAATTGCTTTATACAAAGATAACAGAGTTCAATGACGACTCCATGTTAGAATATCTTTATACAAAGATAACAGAGAGTTCAATGACGACCGAATGTTAGAATAGCTTTATACAAGGATAACAGAGAGTTCAATCACGATCGAATGCTAGAATAGCTTTATACAAGGATAAAAGAGAGTTCAATGACGACTCCATGTTAGAATATCTTTATACAAGGATAAAAGTTCAATGACGACTCAATGTTAGAATAGCTTTATACAAGGATAACAGAGAGTTCAATGACGACTCAATGTTAGAATAGCTTTATACAAGAACTTAAACAGACGACTTAGAGTTTATGTCATAAGACATGACAACATTTCATATGTCAAATATAAAATTTTGACCAATTGTTACAAATACGACGGGAAAATAACGAAAAATAATGAATCAATGAATTGTTCTATTAGCTGACTTCAAACAGGGGTCGTAAAGTCATCTGTAGATCTGCTCTGTTGGTAATGTTGGATGACTTCAACAGGGCTCGTAAAGTCATCTGTAGATCTGCTGTGTTGGTAATGTTGGGTGACTTCTAACCGGGCTCGTAAAGTCATCTTTAGATCTGCTGTGTTGGTAATGTTGGGTGACTTCAAACAGGGGTCGTAAAGTCATGTGTACATCTGCTGTGTTGGTAATGTTGGATGGCTTCAAACAGGGGTCGTAAAGTCATCTGTAGATATCCTGTATTTTTAATGTTGGATGACTTCAAACAGGGGGCGTAAAGTTATCTGTAGCTCTGCTGTGTTGGTAATGTTGGATGACTTCAAACAGGAGTCGTAAAGTCATCTGTAGATCTGCTGTGTTGGTAATGTTGGATGACTTCAAACAGGGGTCGTAAAGTCATCCGTAGATCTGCTGTGTTGGTAATGTTGGATGACTTCAAACAGGGGTCGTAAAGTCATCCGTAGATCTGCTGTGTTGGTAATGTTGGATGACTTCAAACAGGGGTCGTAAAGTCATCTGTAGATCTGCTGTGTTGGTAATGTTGGATGACTTTTACACTTGATGGAATATGGCAAAAACATTAATTCATCTGCAATGTTTTCATTATTTGATCTTTCTTTAAATATTTCTTAAAATCAATGCTTTATGGTTCAGAGATTATTTATTGGGGCTGTAAAGTCAGAATTGTTGGCCATTAAACGATTCGCGCATAGTCTTCTGTCGCCTGGAAATGTTAATTTCGATCTACTTTGACAAAGCATGTTTATACTTATATAATTAGGTACATTTTATTATATAAAAATGTATACTTTCGTTAAGCAAATATTTTCTATACACTTCTTAAAGACATCTTAAGTTTGTGTCTGTTATCGCTCGAGCAAATGTATGTGCACATATAAACCGTCATTTCGTATGCATAATATTGCGACAGTGATTGCTATGACAATATATCAAACATAACTGTACAGATATAACATTGCTTTAAAAAGAAGGTAAAGAAAAGAAAATATTTGCTGAAATCATTTTCTTGACCTCAAACACTGGCCGAAAAGATAGCGCTAGCATCCAGCCGTGACCTTGCTTGAAGATTCAAGGTCATCTCGCTGACAACTTAATGCGCGGCCGATTTCATCATCACTGGAGTATTCCAAAGACGATAGAAACTTCTCTCCCTTTATAGCCATAATGATATTCCGTGGGCGGATTTCAATACTGGAATTTCCAGATCCGCTTTCAACAGAAACCATCCACATGACGTCATATAACGCTAGCAGAATAAAGTTATGAGACATTTCCATAACCTCTGTCAGTGATATCATCTATACTTTTTTCATTTTTTTTTAAACGCCGACTTTCAAAATTTAAGCGAATTGATTTTAAAGAAAATCTTTGAAAACCGATGTGTGTCTGTGTGTGTGTGGGGGGGTGTCTATGTGTGTCTGTGTGTGTGTGTGGGGATGTCTCTGCGTGTCTGTGTGTCTGTGTGTGTGGGGGTGTCTCTGTGTGTCTGTGTGTGTGTGTGTGGAGGTGTCTCTGTGTGTCTGTGTGTGTGTGGGGGGTGTCTCTGTATGTGTGTGAGGGGGTGTCTCTGTGTGTCTGTGTGTGTGTGGGGGTGTCTCTATGTGTCTGTGTGTGTGGGGGGGGTGTCTCTGTGTGTCTGTGTGTGTGTGTGTGTGTGGGTAGGGGTGATTTGATTAAAGCGTGTGAGGATATCTATAGGATATAATCCTGTGGGGTTTAATCACAATTTTTTTATTATTTAAATAAAACTTTGTATCTAGACTTGAGACAACGTTACCCATACCCGCCCTAGTGTAGTCAAGATAAATCTAATATTAGCCACAGGTCAAGTATAGGAAGGATTTTTTACACCTTTCGGTTCATTGCAACCTACTATATCAACATTCAAAACTCTAATAAAAATTCAAGACTAGACTCTGTCACAAATTCTTTTCTGACTCATGGCTTTCCTGCCTTACCAAACTTCTCTGCCTACTCACCCACCCGTCAGCTAAGCCGTTTTGTAGACATACGTATTCTCTCTGTTCCAAAGACACGCACTAAAACATTAAGCGAAATGTTTTTGCTCTTTTTGTCCCCAAACAATGGAATTCTCTAACATTACACATGCACAGTATTCCAACTACCATTACACATGCACAGTATTCCAACTACCATTACACATGCACAGTATTCCAACTACCATTACACATGCACAGTATTCCAACTACCATTACACATGCACAGTATTCCAACTACCATTACACATGCACAGTATTCCAACTACCATTACACATGCACAGTATTCCAACTACCATTACACATGCACAGTATTCCAACTACCATTACACATGCACAGTATTCCAACTACCATTACACATGCACAGTATTCCAACTACCATTACACATGCACAGTATTCCAACTACCATTACACATGCACAGTATTCCAACTACCATTACACATGCACAGTATTCCAACTACCATTACACATGCACAGTATTCCAACTACCATTACACATGCACAGTATTCCAACTACCATTACACATGCACAGTATTCCAACTACCATTACACATGCACAGTATTCCAACTACCATTACACATGCACAGTATTCCAACTAGTAACACCTTCAACACTGCACTAACAACGCATCTTTAAAATTTTTCTTTCAAAATTAATCAAACAACAGTAAAAAATAAAATTCATTAAAAGATAAACGTAGCTTATATGCACCGTAATGTTGTATTAAAATATTTTATATCGAATAAATGAATAATTATGTATGTTACTAATTTTATGCAAAACGCTGTAAGCCCAGTTGCTTCTTATCTTATCTTCTTCTTATCTTTACTATACAGACGCTCCTTCTTTGAAGAAGATAATTGCGTCCACAGACCATGACAGATGATCTGTTGGCAAGTGATGCAGCGTTCACAGGCCACGGCTTTGTGGGTTCCACGCATTACCCAGCCGCCTAACTAGTGTTAGGTACCCATTCGGAGCTTGGTGACTCAGGGACGCCCTAGGCCCCGGGAACAATTCCTTGCCTTCACATGGATTCGAACCCGTGACCATCGGTACGCTGCCACTCGACCACCGCGTCCCCTGCCCTTGCTGGGGTATTGCGCTAAAAATCATCTAATCATTATTAAGTAACACATAATATAACAAGAAACTACAAGACAATACAGGACAATTCAAGATGTCACAAGAAATAGAAATATTAAAAGAAAACATTAAATACAGCAACATATTACACACACACGCACACAAATATATAAAAACATTACATGAAAATAAGCTACAATATACTGTAAAATACATCACAAAATGCTGCAAGATACTAAAGAAATATAAACAAAATAATAATATACTGTAAAATGCTAAAATATTCGGTAAAATACAACAAGATTTTCTTAACAAAAATAATAGTAATAACAAGATCCTAAATTAAACCACATATTATTTGTTACAAGATACTAAAGAAAAATTGAAAGGTTTCAACTAAAATCTACAATCAAATTAAAGACACTGCTATACACAGTGATATACTCTGTCTGACAAAAGTGATGCCATTAAAAATAAAAACCATCAAATGATTGGAACAATACAAATAAATACGCGTCACTGTGTTAAATGATGTCACGTTCTTTAGAAACACCAGTCATTTAATGACGTCAAGTGTGTGTTGTGGTCCAATAACTCAGCTGTAGAAAAATGAGTCATTTAATGACATCAAGTGTGTGTTGTGGTCCAATAACTCAGCTGTAGAAACATGAGTCATTTAATTACATCAATGGTCGGTTGTGGTCCAATAACTCAGCTGTAGAAACATGAGTCATTTAATGACATCAAGGGTCGGTTGTGGTCCAATAACTCAGCTGTAGAAACATGAGTCATTTAATTACATCAATGGTCGGTTGTGGTCCAATAACTCAGCTGTAGAAACATTGAGTCATTTAATTACATCAAGGGTCGGTTGTGGTCCAATAACTCAGCTGTAGAAACATTGAGTCATTTAATTACATCAAGGGTCGGTTGTGGTCCAATAACTCAGCTGTAGAAACATTGAGTCATTTAATTACATCAAGGGTCGGTTGTGGTCCAATAACTCAGCTGTAGAAACATTGAGTCATTTAATTACATCAAGGGTCGGTTGTGGTCCAATAACTCAGCTGTAGAAACATTGAGTCATTTAATTACATCAAGGGTCGGTTTTGGTCCAATAACTCAGCTGTAGAAACATTGAGTCATTTAATTACATCAAGGGTCGGTTGTGGTCCAATAACTCAGCTGTAGTTTGGTAGGAGACTTGGATAATGGATATTTGGAGCAGGAGGATTCAGTCAGTCAGTCAGACAATGAATTTAGTCAGTCACTTAAGTCAGTCAGACAATTAATTCAGTCAGTCACTCATGTCAGTCAGACAATGAATTCAGTCAGTCACTCAAGTCAGTCAGACAATGAATTTAGTCAGTCACTCAAGTTAGTCAGACAATGAATTCATTGAGTCAATGAAAGCAGAGAGCAAATGTTTTCAGTCAGTCTTTGGAGTCATTGACTCAATGAAGTCCATTGAGCCAGTGAATCAGAGAAATCAATGAGTTAATGAAATCAGTGAGTCAATGAAATTACTAAGACGCATGAATCCATAGGATTCAATGGTCAGAGACTCAAAGGTAGTCGTGAAGAGATACCGAGTGCATACTTTCAAAAAGAAGTTGTTACATGTAGATCCTTCTTTTACCTTTTTCTCTTGGTCAGTTACTCCATACCCTCCCCCGCGGAATGCCCGTTATTTATCTAGAATATTCCAAGACTGGAGAACGATTAAAAAAAACTAAGTTTTTCTTTCTCACCCCCTCCTCCCCACCCCATTACGTTAAGCTGATGTCTTAGCCTGAACTAAATATTTACAGCTCACGATTTATAAGAAACTTGTTCTTAGAGAGAGTACCGGTAAATAACATAGAAAAGTTGCAGTCATTTATGTAATAAACAAAAACTAGTCAGCATAAAAATTGACTTTCCGCTTGTGGGTTAAAGATAACGTCCCCTTTAGGTTTGTCAAAATCCCTGCAACCAGATTGCACTCATTTGGGTTCACGACAACGGTCCAGTTTTATCTGACCTCTCTACATCAGCTTTGTCGTTACAATGACGTAACCACGGACTAGAGAGATCTATGGGTTTCACCCAGATTTGGGCGTCCACGTCTGACCTCAACGTGACGTTTAGTTTCACGGGGATATCGTCCGAACAAACATCCGGGTAACAATGAAAGGCGTTCATTCGGACAGCACGGCTATCAGGTGTGGGTCACGAGGTGCTTGGGGTGACCACTGGTCCCCACAAAAAGCTCACCATTGGTCTTTTCATTAGCTGATGGACGCTGGTCATCTCGCTACGAACTTTGGTCCAGCTGTACGTGTGTCGACTTGCACTCATTAACTTAGTGGTCATTATAATCGGCAGGATATATGGGACGTGCAAAGATAAACACAACTGGAAATGTGTGCAAGTACTGAGGACGTAACTTGAAAACATAGTTTTGTAACTAGAAAGCTTTATTCTGTAAAACTATCTTCATTTGGCGAAGAGTTCCGTGTGGCCCGATGTTTCTAAAAGCCCAAATTTCTTGTACATATATTCCTTCTCATGGGTTCTCAAATCAAAGAGATCAGAGGAAAAAAATCACAGTAATTAAATAATAATGCACTAAAATTTGCAATTTTATATCGACTTATCATAAGGGCGAATCACTAAACTAGTTTATGTGAAAAATTCTGGGTTGATATATGCCATAAAAAGACTACTTTATTCAGTGCTTTTTTTCTATAAAAAAGGTACCGGCACGTAACGTGAAAAAGCTTTCCAGGCAGTAACAACAATTAGTTTGTGGGAAAAAGGTGCCCCGACGCCGTCCGTGTGCGTTACGCGGAGGAAAAAAAGCACTGAGTTTATGCGAGGAAGACAGGGCTGATTTATGTATATAGCATAATGCAGTAGGCAACAGTAAGACTATTAATTAATTCATTTCTCATAACTTCTACGTCTGCAATAAAAGAACGCATTTGTTAAAAAAATCTCAGACTTTTTGCACTTACGAATGAAACTTTAGAGTATCAAGTATGACACACATGCCAAGGATTCTCAATCCATCGCTTACGGAGTCCTCCTTTGTTTTAAGAGATGCTAATATTTCAGTTTTAGGACACAACTCTGCCTCTTCTTGATCTATAGACTAGTGATCATCTGTGCATTTGACAAGCCTTTTCTCAGCCCTGTATATGTGACTTAAAATACCCCTTGAGTTGACCAAGTTCATCTCTGGCCGCTCCCAAATGTTCTTATTAAAACACACGTCATACAAGGATGAGGTCATCCGAACGGACGCCAGACAAAAATAAAATATGTGATGACGTCATTGAGCTGAAAACAATGCAAATGCAGGCGACAACAAATAGGCGCGAGATGATTTGTTTATTATGTTGTATCACTAGGAAGATATACGCTGACGATAGAAGATACAAGGCCCAAAGTACGCGTGCACTGGCTCATCCTGTAGGGATATGAGTCGTCATACAGAGTTGCGAAATTAACGTCACAGACTGACACGGGTTTTCCTTGGAACACTCAAACTAGAGTCAAAGACAGACTAGACTTTTCATTGGAACACTCAAACTAGAATCAAAGACAGACTAGACTTTTCATTGGAACACGCAAACTAGAAGCAATGACAGACTAGACTTTTCCTTGGAACACTCAAACTAGAGTCAAAGACAGACTAGACTTTTCATTGGAACACTCAAACTAGAGTCAAAGACAGACTAGACTTTCATTGGAACACTCAAACTAGAGGCAAAGACAGACTAGACTTTTCATTGGACACTCAAACTAGAGTCAAATACAAACAGACTTTTCATTGAACACTCATAGAGTCAAAGACAGACTAGACTTTCATTGTTAAAACTAAAATTAAAGTCAAAGACAGACTAGACTTATTTAAATTTCAAATTAATGCCAAAAAAGACAGACTATACTTCTAAGTTTCACAATAAAGTAGATAGTACGGAGTAGACTTTTCATTCAACGCACAGACGCGTCAGTGTATTTTCTTGATCTGCTAGCAGACCTGTCGAGCACAGTAGAACGATCTAAGGGAAAAATGAATAGATTTAAAGAAACCAATAAGTGGTATGTTTTGCAAACAATTATGTCAGAAACCTTCACGGAACTTTGCTACAAAAAATAGTCCAAATTTCTTAGCCAACTGATAAATAAATTAATAATTAAAAAGCTTACAAAAGAAGAAACGATAATAAGGGCCCGGCTCCAAAATGAGTGACAAGTTAATTTTTTTATTGCCATTGTACTCAAGCTATATTTCTCAAAATCGTGTAAAATTGAATAGGGAAATACAATTGTTAAAATTGAGTCAAAAGTACATTTGGGGCCCCCAGCTCCGAGGGAATGGACATTAGGAGTTAAGTGCCCTATTTTTATTTAATATAGGCTCTTATTTATGTATACTAAGTTTGGAAAAAATAAATTTATTTTTTCATTATCTAACGTTTAAACTAATTTTTATATAGGTAATATAGGTATAAAAACACTTTAATGGGCCCCCGGGCCCATTCGGTGCAAAATGTCAATTTCAAAAACCTGTTCATTTTAATTCAGTTTCATCATGGATATATTTCTCAAGATAGTTAAAAAAAACAAATTGGAAAATAACTCAAACATTTACGAAAAAAGACATTTGGGGCCCCGGCACCTAAGAAATTGACATCAGAAGTTCAGTGACCCTTAAGTATTTTAATATGACCTACCAAGTTTTTGTATACAAAGTTTAGTTAAGATCCATTCATTTACTCAGTAGCTAACGCATAAACTAATTTTTATATAGCTCATATAAGTTTTCTAAAAAAACGACATTAAGGGCGCCAGGGCCATTCAGTGCAAGATATACAGTTCAAAACTCCTGTTCATTTCAATATGGATAATAATTTATACAATTTATAGGCAAGGGGCATCACCATGAAACGCAGCTTACAGAAGTTATTAGTAACAACGTGTGGCAGTAAAACTTTTTTTGTTAATACTATCATCATACCGTCTTTAGACGGGGCCCTTAATATCGTTTCTTCTTTTGTAAGCTGTTTAATTATTCTTTTATATTTATACGTTTGCTAAGAAACGTTGACTTTTTTAAACACTTCCTCAAAGTTTTCTGGCATAATGGTTTTTAAACATACCATATATTTGTGTAACGTCTCTTTGTGACGTATTACTTGCTAATGTGTTTTGTAGGCGTTCTTACAATACAAACTTTCGTGCAATAAATCCTTGAAATACTATTGTCAACAAAATAACTTTAATATGCACATTATATACAAAAGTATAACTTTGAGGTTTCACAACGTGGAGACATCAGTCACACATTCGCCATTCCTCTTCGACTGCCTTTCGCTTTTTCTACCCTTGTGACCTCTTTGTCACTAATCTCGTGATTCTCACGTGACAATCGGTTTATTTAAATGTATTCATTTTTAAATCCCTTATATTATCTTGGAAATCTGGTTTCTCTGTTTCTCTCTCTGTCTGTCGTCATCTCTTCGTACGTTGGTCGGGCGGAAAAACAAAAGTCAGAAATGACCCACGTGCCGTGATGCCTTCGAGCTGAAATTTGGCACATAGACTCGTTTCACCTAACAATACATCGTATCAAACTTTCAGATCGATCAAACGTACCGTAATTAAATTAATACATTTTTAGTTTATCTCTATACAACGTAAGTAATTCAATTTCACTGTTTTTTATTGGGGGGTTTTCACGTGACAGTTCAGTTCGCGCGTTGACGCAACCCGTCGATGTACCGGCGTGCTTTTGTTTCATTTAGCGTGTCACGCTGAGCTCGGTCCAGCGATCGGTGACCAGACCTTTCCCCTCTCCCACCCCCCACCCCCCACCCCCCACCCCCGGGTAATAAAGCAAAGGGGAGTTAAGACAGATTCAGTCTGTAAATATTTGTCACGTTTGAACATAATCAATACTTTTAGTAATGTCTCATATATAAGGGATTTATAGTAAAAAAAACTATTCATTTTTCTGCCCGCCCGACGACGAACGACAGACAGAGAGACAGAGAGAGACGGCGGTGAAGTTAATATAAGGGATTTAAAAAGTACCGGTATTTTAAAAAAGAGAAAACAATTCGTTACCCCTGAAAAAAAATGTTTACGTTTAAGTAAAAACATACAAAAGGCGAAAACACGCGTAATATTATTTGTTTATATTTTTATGGGGACGCGTTCGTAACCTCGACACAGCGTAAGTCGGGACCGTCATAACCCGAGGGCTCCTTGTAATTTACACACATAAATAATGACTAACTCCATATTTCTTTGTTTGAATAATATAACGAAAACATACCTGCATTTTATTTTCTAATTATAACCATTATTCTCGCTACGTACGTTTGTTAAATAATTTGATCCAACCATTTCTTATGTGTTAAGTTACCTACGATGAGGCGCGTAATGATCAACGTACGCCTGGACCATCTAATTAATATCTCACTGGGAGCCTGTCTTGTGGTCAGTTTGACCAGCCCTGGCCTCGTTACGGTGGTGGCCTTGACCCAGCCCCTCCCATCCACCTGTAAGTTTCTCCTTGACCTCATCAAATGTACAGAATCAGAGAAGCTGAACTTGGGAAAGTTTGCTGCCACTGTCATGTTGGACTACATCGTCTCTTTTGTGTAAGTCATTGTCATTGTAAGCGTTTGTTCTTTTTATGGGAATTCTATGTTTTTAAATAGAATAACAAAATTACATTTCCGTGATATATTGCTCCATGTTTTTCTCCATTTAGTGATACACTCATTAAGTTAGTTGGACACTTCTTACAGTTAGTGATTCTTTTTTTTTCAGTTAGTGATTCGTTACTCCAGTTAGTGCAGCATTATTTCATTTTGTTACACACAAGGATCTCGATGATAGTCTCATGAAGTTGTAGGGATCGTCATTGAGCAGTGATGTCGAACCTTTTTGGGGTCGCTTGCCCAAGATTTAACCTAAGCCCACTTTATTCATAGCAGAGTGCCAACACTCCTTTGAAACCCGAAAATTGTTGTTTGGCTTAGCTGGTTTGAAGTTTGGAAGTATCATTTTAGTCGCGTGCCAGCTGATGAGGCTCTGCGTGCCGACTGTGGCACGCGTGCCATAGGTTCGCCATCACTGTCCTATAGAGAAACGAGAAACCGTAGTGTTGTCCTATAAAAGCCCCAAATGTTGTGGGGTGTTCCTATAAAAGCCCCAAATGTTGTGGGGTGTTCCTATAAAAGCCCCAAATGTTGTGGGGTGTTCCTATAAAAGCCCCAAATATTGTTTAGTTGTCCAATACAAGCCCCCAATATGTTGAGGTTGTCCTATAAAAGCCCCAAATATTGTGGTGTTGTCTCAAAATTTAGGAAATAACACAACTGAGCGATACCCATGACAGAGCCTTATCCATGGCAGCCATGTCTATGACTTAACTATGTCCTTGATTCAGCCACATCCACGACTGAAGCGTGTCCATACTGCAAAAGAGTGTGAATGGTCTTCTGTTAGAATGGGGGGTGGTCTTGTAGGATGTCTGACCTAGTTAGATGTAGGTCAACTGTCTCTTGTCAGCCAGAAATAATATGTGTGTGTGTGTGGGGGGGGGGCATTAGATATTTTTTTTTAAAATTTCAAGGCTATATACTTTCAATCGCAAGACATTTCTTGAAAGTTGTCCATGATATAAGTATGGTTCTAGGATAAGATTGCTCTTCGATGAGTGTCTGCGACCATTTCTGCAACATTCAATTCAATGTTGAATTCATGTAGATACAATGCGGATTTATAACCAGACGTAAGAAAACGTAAGCAGACGATCACTAATTGCTGTGAATTCGTCCATCTTGCTATTAAATATGTTTGAAATCTGTTCAGGTACCTGCAGTCCGAGCAGTCGATGTGTACCTGCAGTGTTGTCCACTTTCTCAAGCTGATACAAAACATTGACGTCATGGTTCTCACCAACTCTAAGTGCGATCTGAAGCTGCTGAAGAAATGTGGTGATTTCTGGTTTTTTATGTTTTATAAACACAAGTAAAGCTTTAGCTTTTACAACACAGACGAAATGTTGAAGACTTATTGAAGTATTACATATAAAGATACATGAAATATTTCTACTGAAAATGTCAGACACTGTAACTTTTATTATGAAGGAGTTGCATTGCGAATTGCAAGGAATTTTGTTAAAATTTGCTATAGACCTCTAGCGAGAATTCCTAATAATTGAGGTATATAGTATATAGGTTGATATTTCAATAATCTGAAAATAAATTATTTTATGAAATCTTATCTAACTGGTGTTTATGTCTATTGAAAACTTAAACAAAATAAAACTTTCAATTTTCTCTATCTCTTAGGTTAATACATCTAAATTATCTATAACAAATATCGTGTATATCTATGATAAAGTTTAAATCCTTATTGACTCGACTTGGTTTAGAATAGATTTACATGATTGAAAGAGACATATAATAAATGAATGTCTATTGACCACACTGTGTACCCCAGGCGTCGAGATTCACCTAGAAGAACCTACAGTCGTAGCTGGACTACTGATATCACGAAAAAACTCTCGCTTCCGATGGGGCATCAAACACTACGTGATAGAAACATGCATGAAGATAGAGAACTTGCTAAAAGCTGACTTTCGGTGGCATGTTTATTATGGCATAAAGCTGGTGCGTTCACTGATACCATCATTCATTGTTATGACATAAAGCTGGTGCGTTCACAGCTACCATCATTCATTGTTATGACAAAAAGCTGGTGCGTTCACAGCTACCATCATTCATTGTTATGACAAAAAGCTGGTGCGTTCACAGCTACCATCATTCATTGTTATGACATAAAGCTGGTGCGTTCACTGATACTATCATCACTGTCAACCCGTTTCATAATGTTTGACTATCGTTGTAAATTTTTGTTGTTTTTGTTATCAGATCGCCAGAACTCAACAAATCAAATCTATTTTTGAGATATACAGAGCTGTTGTTTTTTAGAGTTATCACTTGGTCTGAGCATGAATTGAATGAACTAAAATAGATGTAATAGAATTTAACATAAATAAAAATGAAATACACTGTATGGAATCTAAGCATGAAATGAGATAACAAATAGAGTATCGAATATATCTGCATGTCTATGTGTGTGTAGGATGGTAACAGCATATCGAATATATCTGCATGTCTATGTGTGTGTAGGATGGTAACAGCATATCGAATATATCTGCATGTCTATGTGTGTGTAGGATGGTAACAGCATATCGAATATATCTGCATGTCTATGTGTGTGTAGGATGGTAACAGCATATCGAATATATCTGCATGTCTATGTGTGTGTAGGATGGTAACAGCATATCGAATATATCTGCATGTCTATGTGTGTGTAGGATGGTGTGTGTGTTCGTTCGTCCGTCGATACGACGAGGACCACTCTAGTCATCCGAGGGTTTTCTGTGCGTGCGCAGATGGCTGATTAGGCCGATCCTTGCACGAAAGGTTCGGGAACAGAAGGGACAGGGGGCGAGTGCGACATCTCCTGGAGGGTTGACAGCATGGGCCTTTCGGGCTTGCCTCTTCTTTTCTGCGGCGGTAATCCGGTTTGCCTCGCATGACCTGGCACCTTCGTGGATGGAAGAGCGCCAGGTGGATCGGTCCATTGCAGCTTGTTCCCACGTGTCTGGATTTATGGCAAACGCTTTCATTGAGGCTTTCAGTGTATCTTTGAAGCGTTTCTTTTGCCCACCGTGGGACCGCTGGCCATACTGGAGCTCACCATAGAAGATTCTCTTTGGCAGTCTCTCGTCTGGCATTCGGACAACGTGCCCTGCCCAGCGAAGCTGGGACTGCATCAGGAGGGTGAAGATGCTGGGGAGACCTGCCCTGGTCAGTACCACTGTGTCTGGAATTTTGTGTAGGATGGTAACAGCATATCGAATATATCTGCATGTCTATGTGTGTGTAGGATGGTAACAGCATATCGAATATATCTGCATGTCTATGTGTGTGTGGGGTGCTTACAGGATATGGAATATAGTGCTCTGTACGAGAAACTCTTCACATGCGATATAACGCAACGTATATATATATATATATATATATATATATATATATATATATATATATATATATATATATATATATATATATATATATATATAGGCACGAAAGGTGAATTAGAAGCTGCATTAAATAGATACATGTTTTATGATAAACTAAGTATTTAAATGCATGAATTGAAGCATCCATCCCTACTTCAGCGAATGTATGCATTTAAGTGACAGCTCACATTGTTACCCACTTATTAATGTTTAGAGTAATTTCTTTTCTCAACTCCTGAAGAGTATAATTTAATTTGAAACGTTTTATTTATTATAAACTGTAACCATTTGTTATCAATGTCCTCTTTGTTTAGTTCACATCACTCTAACAATGTCGTAAAAGAACATTGTGAGCTGTAAAATGAACAACAAAGACAATCGCCACATAATCCAGCAAGTTGAAGATTGGATTGAACAAGTGTGTGAGAGGGGGGGGAGCAACTTTAGCCCATCATTGGAGATAAAACACAACTATTAGAAATGACCATTACCTAATTGAAATGTC
This sequence comes from Ampullaceana balthica, assembly GCA_944989445.1. Lineage (NCBI taxonomy): Eukaryota > Metazoa > Mollusca > Gastropoda > Lymnaeidae > Ampullaceana > Ampullaceana balthica. The sequence goes on from CALYLW010001150.1 coordinate 229,735, forward strand.
CTTAACTGTTTATTTATACTGGAACAGCGGCATACAACTGAAATGTCCTTAATATTTCATTATTGTACAGGAACTGCAGCGTGAAGAAGAGGCACTTGCAAAGCTCGCAATTTCTAAGGGACGACCAATGTTTTTGCACTCTATGGATACATCTACTGTCAAACCTTTTCTTAGAACTGTAGGTAAGATCAAACATTGAGTTTGGTGGAGTCAAATTTGTGTTAGATCAAATATTATTATGTTTTATTAGTTTTTGTTTGTTTGTTTGTTTGTTTGTTTGTTGTTGTTTTTTTTTAAAAAAATTTTTTTGTTGGAGGGGGCGGTATCTCAAAGGAATACGTGAGAGAAGCCAAAATGGGATCTTACGATTAATGGTACCCCATCTGGAATCGGATTTCTCCCCCCCCCTCTTCCCGTCCCTCACCTAAAGGAACTAGATTTTTTCTTCGTAACAGGATCATATCGAGGACGTGACCCAACTGACAACAAGATTGTGATTGTCAGATGATGCCTAAATTTTCCTTTTGGTCTCAGTTAAAAGATTCATCAGAATGGTCATTCATAGTCTCCAACTGGCATTTTGTATCGATCGTCTATTATTCTAAGATTCCATTTTAATATAAGACTGAAAATTTAACTTTGTATTTTTTGGGTATTCTTTTCATGTGGCGGACTTTAGAGCGATGGAAGGATTTGCTCCATCCTCCAAGCACCAGGACGCCAACGTTTGATGAAAGTGTTCGAAAGAATATGAACGAGTTTATGGAGAAGACACAAGAGAAACCAGGGGATATTGTGGCAGACAGTAGTTCCCCCAAAAAGATACCAACCAGTGAAACAGAACTACAAGAAGAGTTAAAAAGTGAGCTAAAGGATATCAAGAAAGACTTGAAAAAACATGGTTCTAGGAGGAAGAGGCGAGATATTGGTAACGACTTTCGAAAAGCTGTGACGGAAGAGAGAGAGGAGTTCAGATTTCGCGACAGAGGAAGTGGAAGAAGAAAGCGCTTGTCAAGGGGAAACATAAGTTCTATGACAGTAGGACTTAGAGATAGATATGGAGGTTTCTCGAGTGCCCGAGACTGGCAACGTCACCTGCACTACCTGAATCAAAGATCTCGCCATGGGCAGTCTGTGCCTAGGGCACGCACCAAGCGGTCATTGGCTCATCCGTGTGCCATGCCGCAGAAGGTCTTTGTCAACGGAGAAGTAATCAGCGTCTTTGATGCCAACGCTATCCTTGAAGCTCTTTCCCTGGAAGCGACCTTAGCCCCGCCGCTGACCGTTGTGACTGAAGCTCAACTTACGGGTAACATGACCACACCTGGGCCCGTGACTGACCACAGAAATCCTGTGGCTGCTATGCTCTTCCCGTCTGCTGACGTGGCCGGTCAGCACGTTTTGAGCCATGCGCTGGGCGAACTGCAGGACGACGACGATGAAGATGCTGTGGATATACTGGAGGATGATCCATTGTTGTCGGATGATGTGGATTCTGTTGGTGCCGCCTTGCTGATGGCGAAGTCGGACAAGGAAAACTGGACGTTCACCGTAGGTAAATGAAAGTTTTAGCACATGCTCAGTCGGGGAAGTTGACCGTAGGTAAATGAAAGTTTTAGCACATGCTCAGTCGGGGAAGTTGACCGTAGGTAAATGAAAGTTTTAGCACATGCTCAATCGTGCAGACACTAGTATTGTATTACTGGATATATTAAATTTGGGGATAAATAACAAGCATAAACAAGCATAAACAAGCATAAACAAGCATAAACAAGCAGACACAATTCTCAAGTTTTCTATTGACTTTCTGGAAGGCCTTTTATCCACGTAAAGACAAATACAGGAATCGGCAACACTTCTTTGAGTTGTGACTTTGATGAATTAAATCTGTTAAGAATAATCTCTGGAGCCGCAGTCACGCCAATATTGTTAATCTAATCCGGCAAATCGAATCTTTCTAACCAAATTTTGTTAGGCTTACAGATATGATATTTTCATCGCATCCCTTCAGTCTAATTCTTCGCTTGAAGTCCTTCAAAACTTCATTTTTGTAAACTTGGAAATAGTAAAATAAATTGTATAAGAAAAAAAAAGAAATTTTAATATTATCTTATTATTTATTGAACTGAAATTAGAAAAAAACAAGTTAATTTGATTTCAATTTCTTTAAACTTTGCAAATTATAGGACTTAAGTAGACAAATACTTCGTGTTAGGGCAAGGCAAAACGAAGCTAGGATTAAGATTAGAGTTTCAGTCGAGGCTTAAGAAGTTAGGGTTATATTTTCAGTCAATGTATAAAGAAGTTAGGGTTATATTTGCAGTCAAGGTATAGAGAATTCCTAAATTAGGAAATAAATTGAAACATTCTTTAACGTCTACCATTGGTTTAAGGTTAGGGTTAGGGGGCAGTCGAGTTTTGATGGGTCACTGTTGTCTGGAACTAACATTTTGGTTTATTCTAAACAGCTGTTAACGCCACTATGGGGCCTGCCAGAGGGGCAAAGGGAATGTCACTGCAGGAGATGCACGCCCGTTCCCTGGAAACTGACCACCGGATTCGGTCATTCATCATATTTTTTGTGGCCGTCATTGGAATTATTACTGTAATATCTGTCCTGCTTATTCTGGTCAGTTGAGAAGATAGTTGTTGTTTTTGTTTACGAGTATAAGTTTTAATTGTGTCCATCTTCAATACTTGATATTTTTATCGTTTTTCCTCATCTCATTTTCATTTTAAGAGTTGATTTGTCAAATAGCTAAAATAATTATTCATTTAAAAAACACTTCTTATTAATAAACTTTTAACTATTTTTTTTAGATTTCTAAGTCTATCTTGTCAATTGCCTTATTGTAATTAGTAAAGCGATTAATGAACATAATTTCTTGTGACAATACAGGCAATGAAAGATGGCATTTATGGGGATAAAGTGTCCATCTTTGCAACGCCTAGGTGAGTAAGACTATTTTAGCGCCTAGATGAGTGAGAAAGTTTAACGTCTAGGTGAGTAAGACTGTTTTAATGACCAGGTGCGTAAAATGTTTTAGTAACCAGGTGAGTAAGACTGTTTTAACGTCTAGGTGAGTAAGACTGTTTTAATGACCAGGTGTGTAAGATGTTTTAGTAACCAGGTGAGTAAAACTGTTTAAACAACCAGGTGAGTAAGACTGTTTTAATGACCAGGTGTGTAAGATGTTTTAGTAACCAGGTGAGTAGAGTAAAACTGTTTTAACGACCAAGTGAGTAAGACTGTTTTAAGGACTAGTTGAGTAAGATGTTTTAGTAACCAGGTGAGTAAGAGTGTTTTAACGACCAGGTGAGTAAGACTGTTTTAAGGACCAGTTGAGTAAGATGTTTTAGTAACCAGGTGAGTAAGACAGTTTAACGTCTAAGTGAGTAAGAGTGTTTTAACGACCAGGTGAGTAAGACTGTTTTAACGATCACGTGAGTAAGACTGTTTTAACGACCAGGTGAGTAAGACTGTTTTAACAACCAGATGAGTAAGACTGTTTTAACGACCAGATGAGTAAGACTGTTTTAACGACCAGGTGAGTAAGACTGTTTAACGACCAGGTGAGTAAGATGCTTTAGTAACCAGATGAGTAAAGATATTTTAATGACCAGGTGAGTAACATGAGTTTGACTTGACCCTAGTTTCTATATTATGTAAAAAGGTAACAATGGCCCAATGCAATCCGTTTATGTATGGTGGTAAATTATTTTTTTAAATTCCATTGATATGATATTAGCCAATAATCGAAAAAAATATATAAGTTTTTCGTTGGACAGAATTTTGTGTGGCATAATTATTCACATTACACTTTCTTTCATTATATATTTTTTTTTAATTTTAAAGCACAAATGATGAAAAGAATAGAAATTTCTTAAACCATGAAATGCTGTTGTTGATTCACTCATGACAGACGGAGAGGATTCCACGAGCAAAGAAAACACACAGAGAGACTGCTGCAGCAGCATGAAGACATGATCAACAAGAAAAGAAATATTTATAAAAGCTATTCAGATGTGTACGATGATGAACTGGTAAGTCTACTACAAACTTCTCATCATGTGGGTACAGGTAGTTACTGTAAGACTTGTTTAGATAATATGATATAAGTCTACTACAAACTTCTCATCATGTGGGTACAGGTAGTTACTGTAAGACTTGTCTTTAAGATCATATGATGTAAGTCTACAACAAACTTCTCATCATGTGGGTACAGGTAGTTACTGTAAGACTTGTTTAGATAATAATAATATATACCACATTGCTGTGTAATTTAAAGGGTAGTCTAGATATTACATACAAACATTGTTATTATACGGGTAGACTAGACATAACCTAATATAGTGATTATAGAGCAGTCTAGATTATACATTCATAAATAGTGTTAAGTTAGTATTTATTTTAAAATAGGATTAGGTAAGGGAATTAATTTAGTATTTTGTTTGTATTCTTAACCTGGGTAGAGTTAGTTTTCGTTATCTGAAAAATCAAGAATTTTACTTTTGCCAATAACTTAACATTTTGTTTAAATAATTGTTTGTTTGTTTTTTAAATTTATGAAAAACAAACTTTAAATTTTTCATTCTTCTTGTAAATGATTTGCGAAAAGAAAATCTGAGGGGAAAAAAATGTCACTATCATAAAAATTAAAAATCAATCTTTTTTACTTCACCAAAACTCCACTTGCCGTCAATTACTGTTATGATTATTTGATAAAATAATTATGTTTACATCGTCCTAATTGTATAACCCAAATTTAGGAAGATATTTTCGCCAAGCCAATATTAGGTCCTGGCTCCAAACACCATCACAATGCTGCCATCTCAACCAACGACGACGATGGTGATAATAGTGGCGATGATGTGAGAAAATCACATATTCTCTTTCTAAAAATGAAATCTCATTAAATAAATTTATTTTTCTTGTTTTCATTTCAATTTTCTTTTTTTTATTTTGTTATTGAAAAGTTTTGGGGTAAGGGATACTTCAGTTTATTTTTTTTTCAAAAACTTACTTTTGATACGAACGACAGTTCTAGCTTGATACAGGTAAACTAACTTGTTTTACAATTCTCTTGCAATCTCATCAGCTAAAAGTAGTGTTATACACTTGTTAATGTTATTTTTTTGTTATAAGTTTTGAAAACAGTTTTATTTTTAAAGTTTTAAAAAAACAAATTATATTTTATGAATACAAAAATGCCTAACAAACTGTTAAATCGAAGAGTAAGATTTAAAATAAGTTCAGCCAACGAGAAAACTATGTTGCTATAGCCCATGAAAAAATGCGATAAAGCTTTTTAAAAAATGACATATTAACCTATTTAGTTTGTGCAACCGACAACATTATTTTTTTATTAACTTTCTGCATATCTTTGGTCTTATTCTGCCACATTATCAGCTTGAAATTTATAATAAAGTTCAATTATGATATAAGCTAACATTAATTTAATAGGGTTTAATATTTGACAACGCTTGAAAAACTCTCAAAGTAAAGTCTTTGTTTATATTGGCATTTGTTGGAAGAAACTTGACTCAGTTTTTTTTAACTACCAGGACGATGACGTCAACAACTTATATTTAGAGGATAATTACAACAGGCCTGTGAACTTGGGTGGCAGACACATGTACACGGAGTTTGTGAGTAGTAGAGCAATACAGCCAGTGTGTCTTTGTCAGTTCTCATATGTTAACTGAGTTTGTGAGTAGTAGTGAGAGCAATACAGCCAGTGTGTCTTTGTCAGTTCTCATATGTTAACTGAGTTTGTGAGTAGTAGTGAGAGCAATACAGCCAGTGTGTCTTTGTCAGTTCTCATATGTTAACTGAGTTTGTGAGTAGTAGAGCAATACAGCCAGTGTGTCTTTGTCAGTTCTCATATGTTAACTGAGTTTGTGAGTAGTAGTGAGAGCAATACAGTCAGTATTTATTTGTCAGTTCTCATATGTTAACTGAGTTTGTGAGTAGTAGAGCAATACAGCCAGTTCGTCTTTGTCAGTTCTCATATGTTAACTGAGTTTGTGAGTAGTAGTGAGAGCAATACAGTCAGTATTTATTTGTCAGTTCTCATATGGTAACTGAGTTTGTGAGTAGTAGAGCAATACAGCCAGTGTGTCTTTGTCAGTTCTCATAAATGTTAACTCAGTTTGTGAGTAGTAGAGCAATACAGCCAGTTCGTCTTTGTCAGTTCTCATATGTTAACTGAGTTTGTGAGTAGTAGTGAGAGCAATACAGTCAGTGTGTATTTGTCAGTTCTCATATGTTAACTGAGTTTGTGAGTAGTAGTGAGAGCAATACAGTCAGTGTGTATTTGTCAGTTCTCATATGTTAACTGAGTTTGTGAGTAGTAGTGAGAGCAATACAGCCAGTGTGTCTTTGTCAGTTGTCAAATTAACGCTGAGATTATATGTAGTCGTAACATAAATGTAGACTATTTGTTATTGTCGACTGTGACAAGTAAAAGATATGTGTCAGTAACATGCACATCGCACAAATAAGTTTTAAGAACAAATTTTTAACCATATTTACATGACGAATAAATTATATTTTACCCACATCTTTTATAAAACTGTACGATTATCATATTTAGAGTGAAGAAACATTTGGACGTTAGGGAAGGGAGACAAATCAAATAATATTTAATACAAGCTTTTCCTTTGTGTTGGGAAAAGGCAAAGGCCTCATAATGTTTTTTTTTAATTTTAAATAAACCAGTTGAGCTTTATCGACTTTTATAAATTCCATTATCAACTGAGTTTATTGAGTGGGTAAACAGGGGCGGATTAAGACTGCACGGGCCCCTGGAGGCAATTTAAACTGGGGCCCATATTCAGCAAGTGTACCTTTAGTTGTTAGATAAAATGATTGCTAGCAGCTAATAAAAGACTGTTACTTGTAAATATTCAGCCAAAATGATTATTCATGAAAAAACCGAACACGAAGAAATAACTGTTTGCCGGTATCGTAAAATTGAGTGTAAAAGACAATTTTAAAAAACAAATTTTACAAAAATTCCACACCCCACCGGGTGCGACCACTTGCAACACAAGCCTATAAACTTCGGATTAGACCGGCAGAGCTCCACGAAATGTTTTGTCAATTTAAGATATACTAGCGTATCACCCGTCAAAAATGACGGAAGTTTTCAAAATAAATACACATCAGATTAAATAAATAGAAGTAGATTTTAAAAAAACAAGTTTTTATACGTGGACTAAAAAGAAGAAAATAATTTAAAACTTATAAGTTCAAGTAATTTAATTTAATATGAATAAAATCGTGGGGCGGGCGCTTATGAGGTTTAATATATGCAGTTCATTCATTCTCTCACATATATTGTGGGGAACCTCTTGGTACTCGTGAGACTAAATTCTCTGCTTCAATCACTGCAAACACAAGACTCTAACACAACTTGAACATTTATTAATTCTGTTTATTCCTTTACTTCTACAATTCTAGTTCTTTCTCACTTCACACTAATCTCTCTGTCCAACTGTCTACAAGTCTACACTTTCCCTATCGGTCCGTCTCCCAGAGTCCCTTCTCCTATCTGGCCTCCGTTCCTATTAGTCCCTGTTAAGTATTTTGGCTCTATTGTCTAGGAGTAATATTCTTTAATGGCTCTAGCCCCCAGTGTTTAGTATTAATACTTATCTTGAACTGCAATACTTAAACACATATAAATAACACGTAACACCTCTGTGTACAACAGAGAGAAATATTTATTTACATAGATAAAATATATATATACAAAATGAATAGGGTATAAATATGTAAAATGTACACAATAATAATTCAGGTACAAAATATCTAAATATAGGTATGTTCACAATTGGATACTACATCCCTTGATTCGGCTCAGCTCCGCTATATATCTGCCGACCTCACACACTGTCTCAGGTAACGGGATCAGTCAGTGTTCCGCCTCACTGGTCAGCGATGCTTAACCCACACATCGTCTGATAGGCCGATCAACACCACGCCCCTCAGTTACTCAATGACTGACAGCTGGCTCCAATGTTTCTAACAGTATCTTCTCGTCCGGCTCAGGGTCGTCTTCCCACTTTTGCCTAGCACGTCTGGTACTCAGCTCTAGGCTAGCTTGCCTAACCGCTATTCTCCGCTATGACCTACTATACTAGCTGAAGACAATAAAAATAGTGCATACCTTAACTAACAATCAATAATCAATATAGTTAAGGATAAAAACATTTAACTATATACAAAAACATTTCAACTGCTATTACTAAGTACTCAACCTGGGAACAAACTTCTCAGCTAGGCTCCTCTAATCAAACAGTCACACCTCAGAACTCAATCTTATGGTGGTCTGTGACTTTGATCTTCTGAGAGAGAGAGGACGCCTTAGAGTTTTGCTGGGGTATATATTGGGCTGCTCACCGCGTGGGTGGTGACCCGCTGTCCTAGATTACTAACCGTTACAATTGGCTATTCAACTGGGTGGCATGGGTCAGCGTGCAACTCTTAATTTGATTGGTCAGCCCTCATGTACCAATTCCTTTGCACGTGCTCGCATGCATACATTCAGGCGTCATCAGGCACCTGACACGTGATCACATGTGACTTAAGTAGTTGTAGCGTCCTAATAAATTTCCCATGACCCATCAGATTATTCCAAAATCTTTGTCCACTCAAGGTCAGCGTCTGAACCCCTATCCCCCAATGGTTCTAAACTGAATGAGATTCTCAAACCATTATTAAGGTACTTAACAGTCCCGTCCTATAACTAACTCTCAGTCCTGAGGCCACGCCTCCAAACAACTCACGTCAGTCCATTTGTGTCCAGTCTTCCGTCAGTTTCTAATTGTAATAGGTTCATCGTATCTGTCAATCATCTCGTACTACCCCCCATAGATTGACTTGTGCGGGGGTGGGGCCGGTTTGACATAACCGTCTCTTGTGAACCCCTTTTCCTACCCCCGACCAGACCACCTGCACGTCTGGTCATTCCTATCTACCCCTGTGCAGATTTAACACCTCTGGTCACCTCGCTTGGCAACTCCTTTCATCGCCGAAACTACTGACCGGGCCAGTTCACACCAGAATACCATTTAACGTCTTCTGGTCAACATCCGGTGGCCACGTGCAACTTCAAAGGACCAGATGTCTCATTGAATGCTACTAACTGCGCGTAAGATCTCCACAATATATATATTGGCCGTAACATATAGATCTCTCTTTTGCCTTCTAAATTATAAATCTTTGATTTTTATACCAAACACCCGCCCATCTTTTTTAGTCATATTAAATTAAATTACTTGAACTTATACGTTTTAAATTATTTTCTTCTTTTTAGTCCGCTTATAAAAACGTGTTTTTTTTTAATATCTTTTTTTTTACTTCTATTTATTTTATTCTTTTTAGTCTAAGTGTATGCTATGGTGAGTTTTGAATTATTGATTATGTTCAAATATAATACGCATTGCCCGAGAAACATTTACAGACTGGAAATGACTGATCTCCCCTTGATGTTAAACATGGTAGATGTGGTCGGGGTTGGTGTGAACTCGGCACACGTGAATGTAATGTAAACAAGAGCAGATGGATAGTATATATGCTTATATATAGATAAACTAAAAATGTCAATAATTTAATAACGGTACATTTGATCGATCTGAAATTTTCGATACAATGCATTGTCATCCAAGATCTATCTGTGGTAAAATTTGGAGATCTCTAGTACCATCACAAAGTGGTTTAATTTTACATTGGCAGATTTGAAAAATTGTGGACAAATAGGAACGAAAGCGAGTTAATAAAAACGTGGTAAAAATAACGTAATACAGAACTTTCATTTATTTTATTTATTTTTATTTGATTCATTTATTATCATATTGAACAATTTTATGCGGAATGTTCGAAAAGTGTTATTTTTGGTGCAGCACTATAAAACAAAATTGATCGCAGCGCCACCTAACAGCATTTCAAATTTCGCAGCGCCGCCTAGTTACATCCATACATACAGACAACTGGAATTATGTATAATTGATAATTATAAATCCTCAAATCCTAATTTTACATCGCCCCCTTTTCAGAAATTAAAATATAAGCATAAAACAATGACGTCATATAATATTTTTATACAAAATCGATCGCAGCGCCACCTAACATCATTATTCATCATACATACATACATACATACATACATACAAACATACATACATACAGAAAACGGGAATTATGTATATTGATAAGTGATATTCTTAAATAATTTATCTTTTTGAGCCCATCAAATCAGGTTTTTCCATTACTAAGACTATCGTATCCGAATAGACATCAGATTAATAATAATAGATAAGATTTTCTTAATTTATTTTTTTATCATATTTTCAGCGATTCGTGTAAACATTTGTCCATTTTTATTATAAAATATACTAAGTTTGGGTACTCCTAAATCATATCGAGCCCCTGGATTTAGCCCGTTGAGCCCCCCCCCCGCACACTTTAATCCGCCATAGAGTGGTATATTTAGTGGGTTTATTGGTGGGTTCCTTGAGTGGGTTATTAAATTTAAATAAAATGTTATACTTGAATAAACGACAAAAATCATTTTTGAATTCCAGGAGAAGGCAACGTCAGATAATCAATGGAGGGCGGTGAGTAATGGCCAGAGTTACTAGTTTGTTACATCAATGACTAGTGTTACTAGTTGTTACATCAATGACTAGTGTTACTAGTTTGTTACATCAATGACTAGTGTTACTAGTTTGTTACATCAATGACTAGTGTTACTAGTTTGTTACATCAATGACTAGTGTTACTAGTTTGTTACATCAATGACTAGTGTTACTAGTTTGTTACATCAATGACTAGTGTTACTAGTTTGTTACATCAATGGCTAGTGTTACTAGTTTGTTACATCAATGACTAGTGTTACTAGTTTGTTACATCAATGACTAGTGTTACTAGTTTGTTACATCAATGACTAGTGTTACTAGTTTGTTACATCAATGACTAGTGTTACTAGTTTGTTACATCAATGGCTAGTGTTACTAGTTTGTTACATCAATGACTAGTGTTACTAGTTTGTTACATCAATGACTAGTGTTACTAGTTTGTTACATCAATGACTAGTGTTACTAGTTTGTTACATCAATGACTAGTGTTACTAGTTTGTTACATCAATGACTAGTGTTACTAGTTTGTTACATCAATGACTAGTGTTACTAGTTTGTTACATCAATGACTAGTGTTACTAGTTTGTTACATCAATGACTAGTGTTACTAGTTTGTTACATCAATGACTAGTGTTACTAGTTTGTTACATCAATGACTAGTGTTACTAGTTTGTTACATCAATGACTAGTGTTACTAGTTTGTTACATCAATGGCTAGTGTTACTAGTTTGTTACATCAATGACTAGTGTTACTAGTTTGTTACATCAATGGCTAGTGTTACTAGTTTGTTACATCAATGACTAGTGTTACTAGTTTGTTACATCAATGGCTAGTAGTTACTAGTTTGTTACATCAATGACTAGTGTTACTAGTTTGTTACATCAATGACTAGTGTTACTAGTTTGTTACATCAATGACTAGTGTTACTAGTTTGTTACATCAATGGCTAGTGTTACTAGTTTGTTACATCAATGACTAGTGTTACTAGTTTGTTACATCAATGACTAGTGTTACTAGTTTGTTACATCAATGACTAGTGTTACTAGTTTGTTACATCAATGACTAGTGTTACTAGTTTGTTACATCAATGACTAGTGTTACTAGTTTGTTACATCAATGACTAGTGTTACTAGTTTGTTACATCGATGACTAGTGTTACTAGTTTGTTACATCAATGACTAGTGTTACTAGTTTGTTACATCAATGACTAGTGTTACTAGTTTGTTACATCAATGACTAGTGTTACTAGTTTGTTACATCGATGACTAGTGTTACTAGTTTGTTACATCAATGACTAGTGTTACTAGTTTGTTACATCAATGACTAGTGTTACTAGTTTGATACATCAATGACTAGTGTTACTAGTTTGTTACATCGATGACTAGTGTTACTAGTTTGTTACATCAATGACTAGTGTTACTAGTTTGATTACATCAATGACTAGTGTTACTAGTTTGTTACATCAATGACTAGTGTTACTAGTTTGTACATCAATGACTAGTGTTACTAGTTTGTTACATCAATGACTAGTGTTACTAGTTTGAATCATCAATGGCTAGTGTTACTAGTTTATTACATCAATGACTAGTGTTACTAGTTTATTACATCAATGACTAGTGTTACTAGTTTGTTACATCAATGACTAGTGTTACTAGTTTGATCATCAATGACTAGTGTTACTAGTTTGTTACATCAATGACTGGTGTTTCTAGTGTGTTACATCAATGGCTAGTGTTACTAGTTTATTACATCAATGACTAGTGTTACTAGTTTATTACATCAATGACTAGTGTTACTAGTTTGTTACATCAATGACTAGTGTTACTAGTTTGTTACATCAATGACTAGTGTTAGTAGTTTGTTACATCGATGACTAGTGTTACTAGTTTGTTACATCAATGACTAGTGTTACTAGTTTGTTACATCAATTACTAGTGTTACTAGTTTGTTACATCGATGACTAGTGTTACTAGATTGTTACATCAATGACTAGTGTTACTAGTTAGTTACATCAATTACTAGTGTTACTAGTTTGTTACATCAATGACTAGTGTTACTAGTTTGTTACATCGATGACTAGTGTTACTAGTTAGTTACATCAATTACTAGTGTTGCTAGTTTGTTACATCAATGACTAGTGTTACTAGTTTGAATCATCAATGACTAGTGTTACTAGTTTGTTACATCGATGACTAGTGTTACTAGTTTATTACATCAATGACTAGTGTTACTAGTTTGAATCATCAATGGCTAGTGTTACTAGTTTATTACATCAATGACTAGTGTTACTAGTTTATTACATCAATGACTAGTGTTACTAGTTTGTTACATCAATGACTAGTGTTACTAGTTTGAATCATCAATGACTAGTGTTACTAGTTTGTTACATCGATGACTAGTGTTACTAGTTAGTTACATCAATTACTAGTGTTACTAGTTTGTTACATCGATGACTAGTGTTACTAGATTGTTACATCAATGACTAGTGTTACTAGTTAGTTACATCAATTACTAGTGTTACTAGTTTGTTACATCAATGACTAGTGTTACTAGTTTGTTACATCGATGACTAGTGTTACTAGTTTGTTACATCAATGGCTAGTGTTACTAGTTTGAATCATCAATGACTAGTGTTACTAGTTTGTTACATCGATGACTAGTGTTACTAGTTTGAATCATCAATGACTAGTGTTACTAGTTTGTTACATCGATGACTAGTGTTGCTAGTTTGAATCATCAATGACTAGTGTTACTAGTTTGTTACATCGATGACTAGTGTTACTAGTTTGTTACATCAATGACTAGTGTTACTAGTTTGAATCATCAATGACTAGTGTTACTAGTTTGAATCATCGATGACTAGTGTTACTAGTTTGTTACATCAATGACTAGTGTTACTAGTTTGAATCATCAATGACTAGTGTTACTAGTTTGTCACATCAATGACTAGTGTTGCTAGTTTGAATCATCAATGACTAGTGTTACTAGTTTGTTACATCGATGACTAGTGTTACTAGTTTGAATCATCAATGACTAGTGTTACTAGTTTGTTACATCAATGGCTGTAGTTACTAGTTTGTTACATCAATGACTAGTGTTACTAGTTTGTTACATCAATGACTAGTGTTACTAGTTTGTTACATCGATGACTAGTGTTGCTAGTTTGTTACATCGATGACTAGTGTTACTAGTTTGTTTCATCAATGACTAGTGTTACTAGTTTGAATCATCAATGACTAGTGTTACTAGTTTGAATCATCAATGACTAGTGTTGCTAGTTTGAATCATCAATGACTAGTGTTACTAGTTTGTTACATCGATGACTAGTGTTACTAGTTTGTTACATCAATGACTAGTGTTACTAGTTTGAATCATCAATGACTAGTGTTACTAGTTTGTTACATCAATGGCTGTCGTTACTAGTTTGTTACATCAATGACTAGTGTTGCTAGTTTGTTACATCAATGACTAGTGTTACTAGTTTGTTACATCAATGACTAGTGTTACTAGTTTGTTACATCAATGACTAGTGTTACTAGTTTGTTACATCAATGACTAGTGTTACTAGTTTGTTACATCAATGACTAGTGTTACTAGTTTGAATCATCAATGACTAGTGTTACTAGTTTGTTACATCAATGACTAGTGTTACTAGTTTGTTACATCAATGACTAGTGTTACTAGTTTGTTACATCAATGACTAGTGTTACTAGTTTGATACATCAATGACTAGTGTTACTAGTTTGTTACATCAATGGCTAGTGTTACTAGTTTGTTACATCAATGGCTGTCGTTACTAGTTTGTTACATCAATGGCTAGTGTTACTAGTTTGTTACATCAATGGCTGTAGTTACTAGTTTGTTACATCAATGGCTAGTGTTACTAGTTTGTTACATCAATGGCTGTAGTTACTAGTTTGTTACATCAATGGCTAGTGTTACTAGTTTGTTACATCAATGACTAGTGTTACTAGTAGTTGTTACATCAATGACTAGTGTTACTAGTTTGTTACATCAATGACTAGTGTTACTAGTTTGTTACATCAATGACTAGTGTTACTAGTTTTGTTACATCAATGACTAGTGTTACTAGTTTGTTACATCAATGACTAGTGTTACTAGTTTGTTACATCAATGACTAGTGTTACTAGTTTGTTACATCAATGACTAGTGTTACTAGTTTGTTACATCAATGACTAGTGTTACTAGTTTGATACATCAATGACTAGTGTTGCTAGTTTGTAATCATCAATGACTAGTGTTACTAGTTTGTTACATCGATGACTAGTGTTACTAGTTTGTTACATCAATGACTAGTGTTACTAGTTTGATACATCAATGACTAGTGTTACTAGTTTGTTACATCAATGGCTGTCGTTACTAGTTTGTTACATCAATGACTAGTGTTACTAGTTTGTTACATCAATGACTAGTGTTACTAGTTTGTTACATCAATGACTAGTGTTACTAGTTTGATTACATCAATGACTAGTGTTACTAGTTTGTTACATCAATGACTAGTGTTACTAGTTTGTTACATCAATGACTAGTGTTACTAGTTTGTTACATCAATGACTAGTGTTACTAGTTTGTTACATCAATGACTAGTGTTACTAGTTTGTTACATCAATGACTAGTGTTACTAGTTTGTTACATCAATGACTAGTGTTACTAGTTTGTTACATCAATGACTAGTGTTACTAGTTTGTTACATCAATGACTAGTGTTACTAGTTTGTTACATCAATGACTAGTGTTACTAGTTTGTTACATCAATGGCTAGTGTTACTAGTTTGTTACATCAATGACTAGTGTTACTAGTTTGTTACATCAATGACTAGTGTTACTAGTTTGTTACATCAATGACTAGTGTTACTAGTTTGTTACATCAATGACTAGTGTTACTAGTTTGTTACATCAATGACTAGTGTTACTAGTTTGTTACATCAATGACTAGTGTTACTAGTTTGTTACATCAATGACTAGTGTTACTAGTTTGTTACATCAATGACTAGTGTTACTAGTTTGTTACATCAATGACTAGTGTTACTAGTTTGTTACATCAATGACTAGTGTTACTAGTTTGTTACATCAATGACTAGTGTTACTAGTTTGTTACATCAATGACTAGTGTTACTAGTTTGTTACATCAATGACTAGTGTTACTAGTTTGTTACATCAATGACTAGTGTTACTAGTTTGTTACATCAATGACTAGTGTTACTAGTTTGTTACATCAATGACTAGTGTTACTAGTTTGTTACATCAATGGCTAGTGTTACTAGTTTGTTACATCAATGACTAGTGTTACTAGTTTGTTACATCAATGGCTAGTGTTACTAGTTTGTTACATCAATGACTAGTGTTACTAGTTTGTTACATCAATGACTAGTGTTACTAGTTTGTTACATCAATGACTAGTGTTACTAGTTTGTTACATCAATGGCTGTAGTTACTAGTTTGTTACATCAATGACTAGTGTTACTAGTTTGTTACATCAATGGCTAGTGTTACTAGTTTGTTACATCAATGACTAGTGTTACTAGTTTGTTACATCAATGGCTAGTGTTACTAGTTTGTTACATCAATGACTAGTGTTACTAGTTTGTTACATCAATGACTAGTGTTACTAGTTTGTTACATCAATGACTAGTGTTACTAGTTTGTTACATCAATGACTAGTGTTACTAGTTTGTTACATCAATGGCTAGTGTTACTAGTTTGTTACATCAATGACTAGTGTTACTAGTTTGTTACATCAATGGCTAGTGTTACTAGTTTGTTACATCAATGACTAGTGTTACTAGTTTGTTACATCAATGACTAGTGTTACTAGTTTGTTACATCAATGGCTAGTGTTACTAGTTTGTTACATCAATGACTAGTGTTACTAGTTTGTTACATCAATGACTAGTGTTACTAGTTTGTTACATCAATGACTAGTGTTACTAGTTTGTTACATCAATGACTAGTGTTACTAGTTTGTTACATCAATGACTAGTGTTACTAGTTTGTTACATCAATGGCTAGTGTTACTAGTTTGTTACATCAATGACTAGTGTTACTAGTTTGTTACATCAATGACTAGTGTTACTAGTTTGTTACATCAATGACTAGTGTTACTAGTTTGTTACATCAATGACTAGTGTTACTAGTTTGTTACATCAATGACTAGTGTTACTAGTTTGTTACATCAATGACTAGTGTTACTAGTTTGTTACATCAATGACTAGTGTTACTAGTTTGTTACATCAATGACTAGTGTTACTAGTTTGTTACATCAATGACTAGTGTTACTAGTTTGTTACATCAATGACTAGTGTTACTAGTTTGTTACATCAATGACTAGTGTTACTAGTTTGTTACATCAATGACTAGTGTTACTAGTTTGTTACATCAATGACTAGTGTTACTAGTTTGTTACATCAATGACTAGTGTTACTAGTTTGTTACATCAATGACTAGTGTTACTAGTTTGTTACATCAATGGCTAGTGTTACTAGTTTGTTACATCAATGACTAGTGTTACTAGTTTGTTACATCAATGACTAGTGTTACTAGTTTGTTACATCAATGACTAGTGTTACTAGTTTGTTACATCAATGACTAGTGTTACTAGTTTGTTACATCAATGGCTGTAGTTACTAGTTTGTTACATCAATGACTAGTGTTACTAGTTTGTTACATCAATGGCTAGTGTTACTAGTTTGTTACATCAATGACTAGTGTTACTAGTTTGTTACATCAATGACTAGTGTTACTAGTTTGTTACATCAATGACTAGTGTTACTAGTTTGTTACATCAATGACTAGTGTTACTAGTTTGTTACATCAATGGCTGTAGTTACTAGTTTGTTACATCAATGACTAGTGTTACTAGTTTGTTACATCAATGACTAGTGTTACTAGTTTGTTACATCAATGACTAGTGTTACTAGTTTGTTACATCAATGACTAGTGTTACTAGTTTGTTACATCAATGACTAGTGTTACTAGTTTGTTACATCAATGACTAGTGTTACTAGTTTGTTACATCAATGACTAGTGTTACTAGTTTGTTACATCAATGGCTAGTGTTACTAGTTTGTTACATCAATGACTAGTGTTACTAGTTTGTTACATCAATGACTAGTGTTACTAGTTTGTTACATCAATGACTAGTGTTACTAGTTTGTTACATCAATGGCTAGTGTTACTAGTTTGTTACATCAATGACTAGTGTTACTAGTTTGTTACATCAATGACTAGTGTTACTAGTTTGTTACATCAATGGCTAGTGTTACTAGTTTGTTACATCAATGACTAGTGTTACTAGTTTGTTACATCAATGACTAGTGTTACTAGTTTGTTACATCAATGACTAGTGTTACTAGTTTGTTACATCAATGACTAGTGTTACTAGTTTGTTACATCAATGGCTAGTGTTACTAGTTTGTTACATCAATGACTAGTGTTACTAGTTTGTTACATCAATGACTAGTGTTACTAGTTTGTTACATCAATGACTAGTGTTACTAGTTTGTTACATCAATGACTAGTGTTACTAGTTTGTTACATCAATGACTAGTGTTACTAGTTTGTTACATCAATGACTAGTGTTACTAGTTTGTTACATCAATGACTAGTGTTACTAGTTTGTTACATCAATGACTAGTGTTACTAGTTTGTTACATCAATGACTAGTGTTACTAGTTTGTTACATCAATGACTAGTGTTACTAGTTTGTTACATCAATGACTAGTGTTACTAGTTTGTTACATCAATGACTAGTGTTACTAGTTTGTTACATCAATGACTAGTGTTACTAGTTTGTTACATCAATGACTAGTGTTACTAGTTTGTTACATCAATGACTAGTGTTACTAGTTTGTTACATCAATGACTAGTGTTACTAGTTTGTTACATCAATGACTAGTGTTACTAGTTTGTTACATCAATGACTAGTGTTACTAGTTTGTTACATCAATGACTAGTGTTACTAGTTTGTTACATCAATGACTAGTGTTACTAGTTTGTTACATCAATGACTGTAGTTACTAGTTTGTTACATCAATGACTAGTGTTACTAGTTTGTTACATCAATGGCTGTAGTTACTAGTTTGTTACATCAATGACTAGTGTTACTAGTTTGTTACATCAATGACTAGTGTTACTAGTTTGTTACATCAATGGCTAGTGTTACTAGTTTGTTACATCAATGACTAGTGTTACTAGTTTGTTACATCAATGACTAGTGTTACTAGTTTGTTACATCAATGACTAGTGTTACTAGTTTGTTACATCAATGACTAGTGTTACTAGTTTGTTACATCAATGACTAGTGTTACTAGTTTGTTACATCAATGACTAGTGTTACTAGTTTGTTACATCAATGACTAGTGTTACTAGTTTGTTACATCAATGACTAGTGTTACTAGTTTGTTACATCAATGGCTAGTGTTACTAGTTTGTTACATCAATGACTAGTGTTACTAGTTTGTTACATCAATGACTAGTGTTACTAGTTTGTTACATCAATGACTAGTGTTACTAGTTTGTTACATCAATGACTAGTGTTACTAGTTTGTTACATCAATGGCTGTAGTTACTAGTTTGTTACATCAATGGCTAGTGTTACTAGTTTGTTACATCAATGGCTGTAGTTACTAGTTTGTTACATCAATGGCTAGTGTTACTAGTTTGTTACATCAATGACTAGTGTTACTAGTTTGTTACATCAATGGCTAGTGTTACTAGTTTGTTACATCAATGGCTAGTGTTACTAGTTTGTTACATCAATGACTAGTGTTACTAGTTTGTTACATCAATGGCTGTAGTTACTAGTTTGTTACATCAATGACTAGTGTTACTAGTTTGTTACATCAATGGCTAGTGTTACTAGTTTGTTACATCAATGGCTAGTGTTACTAGTTTGTTACATCAATGACTAGTGTTACTAGTTTGTTACATCAATGACTAGTGTTACTAGTTTGTTACATCAATGGCTAGTGTTACTAGTTTGTTACATCAATGACTAGTGTTACTAGTTTGTTACATCAATGACTAGTGTTACTAGTTTGTTACATCAATGACTAGTGTTACTAGTTTGTTACATCAATGACTAGTGTTACTAGTTTGTTACATCAATGACTAGTGTTACTAGTTTGTTACATCAATGGCTGTAGTTACTAGTTTGTTACATCAATGACTAGTGTTACTAGTTTGTTACATCAATGGCTGTAGTTACTAGTTTGTTACATCAATGACTAGTGTTACTAGTTTGTTACATCAATGGCTGTAGTTACTAGTTTGTTACATCAATGACTAGTGTTACTAGTTTGTTACATCAATGACTAGTGTTACTAGTTTGTTACATCAATGGCTAGTGTTACTAGTTTGTTACATCAATGACTAGTGTTACTAGTTTGTTACATCAATGGCTGTAGTTACTAGTTTGTTACATCAATGACTAGTGTTACTAGTTTGTTACATCAATGGCTAGTGTTACTAGTTTGTTACATCAATGGCTAGTGTTACTAGTTTGTTACATCAATGACTAGTGTTACTAGTTTGTTACATCAATGGCTGTAGTTACTAGTTTGTTACATCAATGACTAGTGTTACTAGTTTGTTACATCAATGACTAGTGTTACTAGTTTGTTACATCAATGGCTGTAGTTACTAGTTTGTTACATCAATGGCTAGTGTTACTAGTTTGTTACATCAATGACTAGTGTTACTAGTTTGTTACATCAATGGCTAGTGTTACTAGTTTGTTACATCAATGACTAGTGTTACTAGTTTGTTACATCAATGACTAGTGTTACTAGTTTGTTACATCAATGGCTAGTGTTACTAGTTTGTTACATCAATGACTAGTGTTACTAGTTTGTTACATCAATGACTAGTGTTACTAGTTTGTTACATCAATGACTAGTGTTACTAGTTTGTTACATCAATGACTAGTGTTACTAGTTTGTTACATCAATGACTAGTGTTACTAGTTTGTTACATCAATGACTAGTGTTACTAGTTTGTTACATCAATGACTAGTGTTACTAGTTTGTTACATCAATGACTAGTGTTACTAGTTTGTTACATCAATGACTAGTGTTACTAGTTTGTTACATCAATGACTAGTGTTACTAGTTTGTTACATCAATGACTAGTGTTACTAGTTTGTTACATCAATGACTAGTGTTACTAGTTTGTTACATCAATGGCTAGTGTTACTAGTTTGTTACATCAATGGCTAGTGTTACTAGTTTGTTACATCAATGACTAGTGTTACTAGTTTGTTACATCAATGACTAGTGTTACTAGTTTGTTACATCAATGGCTAGTGTTACTAGTTTGTTACATCAATGGCTGTAGTTACTAGTTTGTTACATCAATGGCTAGTGTTACTAGTTTGTTACATCAATGGCTGTAGTTACTAGTTTGTTACATCAATGGCTAGTGTTACTAGTTTGTTACATCAATGACTAGTGTTACTAGTTTGTTACATCAATGGCTAGTGTTACTAGTTTGTTACATCAATGACTAGTGTTACTAGTTTGTTACATCAATGGATGTAGTTACTAGTTTGTTACATCAATGACTAGTGTTACTAGTTTGTTACATCAATGACTAGTGTTACTAGTTTGTTACATCAATGACTAGTGTTACTAGTAGTTGTTACATCAATGACTCGTGTTACTAGTTTGTTACATCAATGACTAGTGTTACTAGTTTGTTACATCAATGACTAGTGTTACTAGTTTGTTACATCAATGGCTAGTGTTACTAGTTTGTTACATCAATGGCTGTGTTACTAGTTTGTTACATCAATGACTAGTGTTACTAGTTTGTTACATCAATGACTAGTGTTACTAGTTTGTTACATCAATGACTAGTGTTACTAGTTTGTTACATCAATGACTAGTGTTACTAGTTTGTTACATCAATGACTAGTGTTACTAGTTTGTTACATCAATGACTAGTGTTACTAGTTTGTTACATCAATGACTAGTGTTACTAGTTTGTTACATCAATGACTAGTGTTACTAGTTTGTTACATCAATGACTAGTGTTACTAGTTTGTTACATCAATGACTAGTGTTACTAGTTTGTTACATCAATGACTAGTGTTACTAGTTTGTTACATCAATGACTAGTGTTACTAGTTTGTTACATCAATGGCTAGTGTTACTAGTTTGTTACATCAATGGCTGTGTTACTAGTTTGTTACATCAATGGCTAGTGTTACTAGTTTGTTACATCAATGACTAGTGTTACTAGTTTGTTACATCAATGGCTAGTGTTACTAGTTTGTTACATCAATGGCTGTAGTTACTAGTTTGTTACATCAATGGCTAGTGTTACTAGTTTGTTACATCAATGGCTGTAGTTACTAGTTTGTTACATCAATGGCTAGTGTTACTAGTTTGTTACATCAATGACTAGTGTTACTAGTTTGTTACATCAATGGCTAGTGTTACTAGTTTGTTACATCAATGACTAGTGTTACTAGTTTGTTACATCAATGGACTGTAGTTACTAGTTTGTTACATCAATGACTAGTGTTACTAGTTTGTTACATCAATGACTAGTGTTACTAGTTTGTTACATCAATGACTAGTGTTACTAGTTTGTTACATCAATGACTAGTGTTACTAGTTTGTTACATCAATGACTAGTGTTACTAGTTTGTTACATCAATGACTAGTGTTACTAGTTTGTTACATCAATGGCTAGTGTTACTAGTTTGTTACATCAATGGCTAGTGTTACTAGTTTGTTACATCAATGGCTAGTGTTACTAGTTTGTTACATCAATGACTAGTGTTACTAGTTTGTTACATCAATGACTAGTGTTACTAGTTTGTTACATCAATGGCTGTAGTTACTAGTTTGTTACATCAATGGCTAGTGTTACTAGTTTGTTACATCAATGGCTGTAGTTACTAGTTTGTTACATCAATGGCTAGTGTTACTAGTTTGTTACATCAATGACTAGTGTTACTAGTTTGTTACATCAATGGCTAGTGTTACTAGTTTGTTACATCAATGACTAGTGTTACTAGTTTGTTACATCAATGACTAGTGTTACTAGTTTGTTACATCAATGGCTAGTAGTTACTAGTTTGTTACATCAATGACTAGTGTTACTAGTTTGTTACATCAATGGCTAGTGTTACTAGTTTGTTACATCAATGGCTAGTGTTACTAGTTTGTTACATCAATGGCTAGTGTTACTAGTTTGTTACATCAATGACTAGTGTTACTAGTTTGTTACATCAATGGACTAGTGTTACTAGTTTGTTACATCAATGACTAGTGTTACTAGTTTGTTACATCAATGGCTAGTGTTACTAGTTTGTTACATCAATGACTAGTGTTACTAGTTTGTTACATCAATGACTAGTGTTACTAGTTTGTTACATCAATGACTAGTGTTACTAGTTTGTTACATCAATGGCTGTAGTTACTAGTTTGTTACATCAATGACTAGTGTTACTAGTTTGTTACATCAATGGCTAGTGTTACTAGTTTGTTACATCAATGACTAGTGTTACTAGTTTGTTACATCAATGGCTGTAGTTACTAGTTTGTTACATCAATGACTAGTGTTACTAGTTTGTTACATCAATGACTAGTGTTACTAGTTTGTTACATCAATGGCTAGTGTTACTAGTTTGTTACATCAATGACTAGTGTTACTAGTTTGTTACATCAATGACTGTAGTTACTAGTTTGTTACATCAATGACTAGTGTTACTAGTTTGTTACATCAATGGCTAGTGTTACTAGTTTGTTACATCAATGGCTAGTGTTACTAGTTTGTTACATCAATGACTAGTGTTACTAGTTTGTTACATCAATGGCTAGTAGTTACTAGTTTGTTACATCAATGACTAGTGTTACTAGTTTGTTACATCAATGACTAGTGTTACTAGTTTGTTACATCAATGGCTGTAGTTACTAGTTTGTTACATCAATGACTAGTGTTACTAGTTTGTTACATCAATGACTAGTGTTACTAGTTTGTTACATCAATGGCTAGTGTTACTAGTTTGTTACATCAATGGCTAGTGTTACTAGTTTGTTACATCAATGACTAGTGTTACTAGTTTGTTTACATCAATGGCTGGTGTTACTAGTTTGTTACATCAATGACTAGTGTTACTAGTTTGTTACATCAATGGCTAGTGTTACTAGTTTGTTACATCAATGGCTGTAGTTACTAGTTTGTTACATCAATGGCTAGTGTTACTAGTTTGTTACATCAATGGCTGTAGTTACTAGTTTGTTACATCAATGGCTAGTGTTACTAGTTTGTTACATCAATGACTAGTGTTACTAGTTTGTTACACCAATGGCTAGTGTTACTAGTTTGTTACATCAATGACTAGTGTTACTAGTTTGTTACATCAATGGCTAGTGTTACTAGTTTGTTACATCAATGGCTGTAGTTACTAGTTTGTTACATCAATGGCTAGTGTTACTAGTTTGTTACATCAATGGCTGTAGTTACTAGTTTGTTACATCAATGGCTAGTGTTACTAGTTTGTTACATCAATGACTAGTGTTACTAGTTTGTTACACCAATGGCTAGTGTTACTAGTT